>JAZBGX010000102.1:25969-51327 GCA_037414775.1 Zonitis immaculata
TGAGACAAACTTTATTTACAGAGTATTCGAAATAATATTTCCATAAGAAATCTATAAAGAGAAGAAGCCATCCATCTAAATATCGTCAATTTGTTCTATTCAATTATTATTGTCATTCTCTCTCTCTCTCTCTATTTCTCTAGCGCCATATTTCACACATCAATAAATCATTTATGGGAATTAGTTGTTTTGGAGATTCACGACATTTTCCATCATCCATCTGTACTCTCGATAATCAATGTAAACAGAAAAAAACGAGACAATGTGTTTAACAACAAAATAAAATCTAAGCTTTTTCGGAAATTGTTCCTAATGTTGATATTTGTTGTGTTGAATAACTTCTATTATTATTATCTGTATTGATGTTTGCTAAGGGATTGACAATAATATTTGTTTCGGATGTTGTATTACAATGTCCATCGAGGAAATATGTTTCCATTGTTCCTTTGCCTTTAACTTCAATTGTGCCACGACAACTCAACGGATATCCTCTAGATGATAAAATCTGATACACTTCCTTTGTTACCTGAAATAGAATTTAATAATAATGAAGGAAAACAGAAATGAAAGCGAATTATTCTTTATAAAAATCAAGAGCAATATCGGGAGAGTAGAGTATAATTATTGATCGCTTGGAACATGGCCAATTTCGAATTTATGGACCGATAAAAAGAAAAAAAAAACATGCTATATGCGAGCTTAATGAAATTATAGGGAAACAGTCGATTTCTACGTTATAATGTAAAATTTTTAAGTTAATTTTTATATTTTCCACCTGTATTTTATCAACAATACCAGTACTGTCCATTCTACTGGCAACATTAACAGCATTCCCCCATATATCGTATTGGGGTTTTCTAGCTCCAATCACTCCAGCCACTACCGGACCAACATTGATGCCTATCCGAATCCGAAAATGGTTGAATGAATGCTCATTTACCTCGGCTAATTGTTCTCGTAGCCTTAAAGCATAATCAGCCATTGCTGTTACATGTCGATAACCTTGCATATCGCATGTATTTTGGGTTAAACCTATTTTAAAATTAAACTGTTGAATTTATTAAAATTTTTTAAATGGTTTTAATTTTATACCAGAAGCTGCCATATATGTGGAACCGGTCGATTTGATTTTTTCTATATATTTAAATTGGTCTTCTGATAGAATTTCATCGAAATCAGCTATGATTTCGTTCAGAAGACGTAAACATTCGACACCTTCATTGTTACCTTCCAATTCCACATAGAATTCGGAAAAATTCGGAATTGTAGCAAACATTATACAAACAAAATCACATTGTTCATGGTACAATTCCTGTTGATAGAAACAAAACAGAAATTAAACAACTGATTGAATTTGATATTGAAATTTACATCGTTATTTTTGTCACTATTTAGGAAATGTTCAGCAACGTGCACTGGCAAGATATTAGCCAGCAATTTCCGATTGTACGCCTCCAAGTGTTCCATGTCTTCTTTTTCTTCTAAAACAAGAATAATAGAATACTTTAACGAAAATTTGTAACTATCATGTTTCATATAAAATAAAAGTTTGTTTCAATCAAATCAAATATTAAAAATTTAATATCAGTTCCAAAACAAACTAGACGGGAATATTTGGAATTGTGACTCTGTAATAATTCAAATCGTATATTCAATTTTGAAAGCAAACATAGATTGCTAGGAATTGAGAAAGTCCGGACCAATTTAATATATTTTTTTTGATTTAGATAGAAATACCACCATCAAACCTCAACAATTCACTCTTGTCATCCGTAAACTAAACAGAACTAATATAGTATTATATTTTCAATTTTTTCTCAAGAATTATAATTGCAAATTATAAACAAAACAAAAGTCTAATGATTTTATTTCAATTCAAATTAAAAGACAATTCCACGCTATCTCAGTATCTTGATGACAAATTTTTGGATTCTTCTTATTTATCATAAAGTTTTCCTGTTTGTAATTTAGAAAATGGAAAGCCGAATTTATTAGTTTTCTTCTTCTTCGTCTTCTTGTTTTTCTATTTCTGATTTTATATTCAAACAAATTCAACCAAATCTATTGTTAGAATAATAGCAATTCTCGAATAAATAGAAATAATGATGATAGAAGTAAAAGTGAATCAATCATAAAAATAAAACGATAAAGTCAATGTAAATAGAACACTGCAATATAGAAACGATAATAAAATAGTTTTTTTGCGGAAAATGGGGGAAACTTCCAGTTACTGTACTTATTTTTCTCTTATAGAAGATTTAACTATTTGAAAGATTTATAGGAATATAATTACAGTAGTTTCTCGTTTTACGCGAGAGTTACGTTCCATTAAAGTGCCGCATTAATCAAATCCGCCCGTATCAAGACATGTAAGATTCATTTAACTATAACGGTTACGTTCCAATGATACTATAAAATTTTCATTATAACGATACAAAATATAAGTTATAATAAATTTCAAGTATTCAGCATTTCCCAGTTGGAATATATCCGAACTTTGACAGCATATGACACCTATATTGGTTTTCCCATTTCTGACATTTCTTATCAATTGTGTTCAGAAAGGTTTGCAATTTATTCACGGTTGAGATATCGTTGGAAGTAAAAAAAAAAAATAATAATTTGTAGATTCTCCAATTTTATTATGCAAATAAGTAATATGTTCATGTTACACACAGAGCAATTCAGCGTCATCGTGGTATTCATGATACTTCAGCATCTACAAGACAAAAAAAGCTACAAGTATTGGGAATATATTGCTAACGTTCAAGTTAGTAGTGTAGCTGAAAATGACAACGTTCCGGCTAATTGCCGCTCACTACAGTTTTAGAATTTCATCATAAAATCATCTTTTTCGATGAAGCTCATTTCCGGCTCAATGGATTCGTCAATAAACTAAATTGTCGGTGCTCATGCGAGTCTAATCCATGCGTGATACATGACACTCCATCACATCCGCAAAATTTCACATTTTGATATGGATATCAGCATGGAAGAGAATTTTATTACCGATATTCAATTGAATCCGTCGACATGCTCTCTACTACCAATAGGAAAGCGCATATTGCATGTGTCTTGAGAAATGATAGACTTATCGAGAGACAAACTCATCGATTGGCCGTCTTGATCTTATCATTCGATATATTTGGACTATTATCTCTAGGGCCATATGTCTGAAAAACCCAACACTATTGGTGGATTTGAAACCAACATTTGTCATATCGCAGTCGTTATACAGTCTGAGATGTCCACCAATCTAATATAAAATTGACTCAAGCAGATCCGTGAGTGCAAAATAGCCATGTATGACCGCGTATAATTAAAACTCATCCGCGTAAAATACATTTCGGTGGCAAAAAGATGATGGTAAGTATAAGCAAAACTGTGTAAAATGAATTTGCACAAAATGAGGATCTCCTGTAAATTTTGGTGGAGGCGCCGGGCAACAAATCTTATTCAAATCAAATTCTAATCAAACGACAATTTCCATAATGAAATGAATAGCGATTTTAAAGATATTGTTATAAATAAAACAAATTTGTATATAAAGCAGAATTCAATCGACTTTATTTTTAATATATAAATTTATTAAAATTAGATTTGAATGAAATTTATATTCATAACTTATAAATACAAACATTCTGCTCGACTCTATAGGTAATTAAAATGTAAATCGTATTTTGTATATTTTATATATTCAAAGCGTTTTACTTTTTTTTCTTCTTCAACCCTCTATATACTTACAATTTTAATGAAATGCTATTCAATTTCATCTCACCAACTAACAAATCGACCTTCACAACTGCATTCTTATGGTAATCTTATAATAAAACTGCCAGACTTTTTCCAAATAACGTTTCCTTGGTTGAAAAAGTGTTGAGCAGATGATAGTGAAAAGCTGTTAAATGTCTGACAGTGGAATTTTTTCAAGATCGTAAAAAAATGTTTCAGTATTGGTGAAGCTTGTAATTTGGAAATGTTTGTGAATTTAATTTGAAATCGCTATAGAATTTTTGTAATTAACATTATTATTTATTAATTAATTTGTAAAGTTGGTAATTTGATATTAACTAGAAAATAATTATTAACAATAACTCTTCTAGTTAATTTAAACCGTGAAGAGATCATATTTTATGTTGCGAACTTATATAGAACCACTACGAGAAGTTCTTCACCAGTTGTAAACTTTAAATTGTGCTCTATATTTTGTTTCGAACAAAAGTTCAAAAATGCTTCCAAAGACAATTAGAATGAATCAATTTTTTTGTTGAAAATTTAAAAATCTATTCGATGATTGAATAATTTCGAAAAAAAAACAACAGAAATATAAATTCCAGTTTCTCGAACAAAAAATTTCACAATTGCATAGAAATTCGTCCGACCTACGTGAAACTTTCCAGCGAAGACATATAATTGGCATGAGCTCTAACATCCACGAGAAAATTCTTCGTATCCCTAAAAATTCCCAATAGAGATTTTCCATTAAAGAATAAACAAAGGAAATATTTTCTCGAAATGAAATTTATTTCGATGTAATGCGACCTGAACTACTCAGGTCTTCCACTGATCTTGATTTTCATTCTTGAATTTTCATCGATACATTTTCAGTACACTCACTTTAATTTTTATTATCTTCAATAATTGAGCTCGGTATTTTCATTTTTATTTTTTCAATTTCCAATATACCCTTCCGCGAAAACGTTCAAAACTTAACACAACATAACATAGCAGTTGGATGCAACCATATAGGACATTTAGAAATAAAGGAAACTTTCCTGTGGATATATAGAAGCTTAAGAAAGTTGGATTTATCTATAGGAAAGCTTTTCGGTAAGCTTATAGGTCGCAAAATTCACGATTTTCTAACACAATTGTTTCTTACCTGTAGCTTGCAGTTTCCAAACAAAATCTAGACGATAAGTAGCTTCAGTTTGTTGGCCATGTAAAATGAGAGCTATCGCGAATCCAATTAATATCACAATATTCACATATTGTTGTGTTAAAGTAGTCTCACTAAATTATATTAAAAATTAAATCAATATTAAAATTTTAATCATAATAATAATAAATGATTACCTCAAATTTCCTGTACAATCCATTTGTTGGATTAAATTAATATTTTCGATATAATCAATATAAACGGCAATAAAACCAGCCGTTCCGCATAATAAAATAATTGTTTTAAATAACGAAATGAGGACTTGATAGACAGCACAGGCTATCATCGAGATAAAAACAAGGAGAAGAAGATACTGCAAGAAAATTCCCAATAATAAGGAATAATACCAACCAAAAAAAAACAAACAACTTACATCTATTAAAACGTATGGTTTACAGTCTTTATAAAAATCACCCCATAATTCTGATGAGAGATTCGTACAATTGTCGATTATGTTTGAATTTAAGCAATTAATTTCTAAAGGAAGAGACATCTGCAATTTTAGTATTAATATTATAAAATATTTAATCACAAACTTAATTAAGTTCAAGTCCATTAATTTCATTTGAAATCCTTATTTGGTTAGAATAAAATTAGAGAGGGATTTTTTCGGGAATAATTCTATAAGGAAGTTTATTGGATTATCTTGAATGGATTGATGATGATGGATTATACCGAAACTTTATAATTTTTGGCGAGAAATAATTACCGAATATAGAATAGCTAAGCCATATATACCAATAGCCATTATAAAAGAGAATATTTGAGCCACATTCCGATTTTTATGGATATATCGAGATATTGTGAATATTTTTAAATTAATCTGAAATTTATCCAAAACCAAAAAAATTTATTATAGAGAATATCTATTGATTAAAAATAACTTACATCTAAATTTGTATTCTCCATATAAACAAATAAAGGAATTATAATTAATATTATAATAATTGGTATTGAAAACAACAATGCCATATTGTTCCTAATGACAAAAAAAAACAAACAATTAAAAAATAAATAGAAGCCTAAAATTTATTGAATTCACCTTTGTAAAGCTGCTATTTGTACTAAAAATATGGTCGTGAAACAGAATGTTGAACAAAAGAAATATAAATTGAGCATTCTATCTCGCTCTAAAGCATACTGTAAAATTATATGTATTGTATTATATTTATATATAAATAAATATTGTGTTGAATCTTACTTTTGCTTCTTTGATTGGATCATGGAAATTTAATAATAATGTCCGGCAATGTTCTGTTCTCAATCGATCTATACTACGTGCATCAATTGCACGCATCAAATATTCATTGACTTCATCTTCTGGATTCTTATCTCGTTCAGTTGGTTCATTGAATGCTAATCTATAGTCGAGTGACAGTACAAAATTTCTAATTAGAAGATTTGATTGAAACTCGAGTATATGCTATTTGATTACAAAGATAAAGAGATTTTAATTGAAGCGCAGAACATCAGTCTAATTTGAAATCTGATTTTTATCAAAATTTTATCAACAGAAAAATTCAATTTCGTCAAATTACAAATGGAAAAAAGATCATTTCACAAATATGCTCATAAACCATAAACATTCACGGAATTATTGGGACAAAAATTCAAAAGAGTACGTTATATAATAAATAATAAGATTTCCATTATGCTAATGTCAAGCTTTTTATAGATCTTGTTTATTTTTTTTTATTTTTATTCAATAACTTACTTTGAGGAATGCTTGCCATGTTGAGATCCATGACCCATAACTCGCATTTCCTTTGAAATATTTCCATTCATTGAATGACTTTGGTATGGTGTTGGGCCCTTTAAAATTCGATATTTTAATTAAAATTCAAATTAAGTATACAACTTTTTCATTAAATAATAAACCGATTCAATTTAGATTGGTTGTTAATGAATCTTTAAATAATCAAATTAAAAGTTTCGAAATGTTCATTACAATAATAATAATAATAAATCGAATGAAAATTGACTCACGCCACGATACGTTGGTGCAACAATCAAATAAGTATCAATATTGTGGTCTTTAAGATAGGAATTTCTATCACCACCATAGCCAGGTTCGACTACATAATCGTTGCCTAAACATTTCAAAGTTTCTTTAGTTATATGGACTCTTCTATAATAAACAAGAAAATATTAAAATAAAATTGATAGAAAAATAATAATAATAATAACCCAGGTATTCCGCCACTTTCCATATAATTCGCTAATGTTACATCATTCGACCAAACATCAAATTGCCATTTTCTTAAGCCCAACACGCCACAATGAACACGGCCTGTATGAATTCCAACACGCATATTCACATTAACCGACATTACTTCACGTACAAGTCTGCGAATTGTTACAAAAATATGTTAGAAGAGAATCTAAAATAATCAAACTGAAATTTTATAGAATGTGTAGGGAGCCGTCAGAGCCGTCTTCAAATACGTCTGCTTTAAAAAAATATCTAAGTACCAAACACGCCGATATGGTGAAAACATTGGAAGACTCTCGATATTCCACAGGTTCTGCAAACAGTTCAAGCTGAGCAGAACAATTACGGAGGACAATCAACACAGAAGACGACCACCCACATCACACACTAGCGAAATAGTGGAAAACTCAAAGATCTAGTTTTAGCTGGCCAATGAGTGATCATCAGACATTCAGATGAGACTATACGGTGATGTTTAGAGGATGTTTAGCGAATCTGGATAGATTTTTGACTTCATTTGTTTCGGGAGAAGCAGGAATCGTTCATGGTAACCTAATGTCACCTGTAAGTGTGGAAGTCTCTCTTCCGGTCCTACCCACTATACAACCTCTCATCGTATCCACTCCGCGACCCAAAACCACTCACGTGTCAGAGGAACGGAAGAGACTTGCATCTATCACTTCGATCGTGAGACTCAACAAAAATCGATGATTTGGGAACGATCGTCCACACCGACACCGATCAAATTCCGGCCGAATTTTGGGATTCCGATGGAATAGGTACGGTGGATGACCAAAAAATAAGTGGACATAACTATAAGAAGCTCTTATTATTATAGTGATCAAATAAAAAGTGTGCGGAAAGCCATAAAGGAAAAAAAGACGAGGGAAACTGTGACAAAGAACTCGCATACAAAAACAAAGTTGCGATATAGCTGCCATTTGGGAAGCGAGTTTTGACTATCAGCGAACTTTATCTCTTTTTTTCGGCTCAGAGAGCAGCTCATTGACAAGAACAGTTCGTGCCTTAGAAAAGAGATAAAAAATTAATTATATTTTATCTAATAGACTTTTTTTGTAATTCCTGAAATTAGAGATCGCTGTGAATACAATTTAAACGAATGTAACCAACGTTTTTGAAGCCATTGCAGAAGAGAAACTCTCCAGGTCTTTCCAGAGGCTTTACGAGTACAACAAAGTTCGTATAGATCAACGCGGGCGTTATTATATATTCGAAACTAATTAAACACTTTGTTTCATTTTGTGAATAGTAGATCAATACTGGAACTTTTTGAATGAACAGGTGCCAGTACTGTTACAGGTAATAATCAATAACATATTTAAATAAGTTAGATTTATTTATTCGAATTTATTTCAATGTGTTGAATTTAATCTAAAATAACTGTTTGAAAATTAGTTTCTGAAACTAATTTAGTATAATCCCGAGCCAAGGGATATCGTTTCAGTTTCAGTTTATATATATCAGAAAATTTTATTCGTTTCAATCGTAGATAGCCTCAATTAATTAATTTCATTTTAATTAACGGTTTTTTTTTTGCAAAATCAACGTTTTTGATTGAAAACTAAAAATTTCATGAAAACATTTGCCAACTAAAGAATTCTCTTTTATAATATAAGAATGTCAATGTTTATATTGTCGTCATTTTCGAAAAACTTCTACAAGTCCAATAAATATTCATTCTTTATAAATTTAAATAAAACAGTAGAGCTTGCTCCAATTCATATATTCTCCACTGAAAAATTAAACAATGATCATATCAAATAATGTGATGTGAAACAAAAAGGTATTCCATTTGAAAGATTTCATAATTTTGAAATTTTATGAATAATAAAAGAAAAATAAAGCTGCAAACGAGTAATGGACAGATTTTCCAACAATATTTATTTTACATTAAAATAATTTTAGCTATAATATAAATGTATAACTGAATTGATTTGAATAATATTTTCCAGTGAATAAATTACAACGATTTATTAAATTTATTACAACGAAAAAATTTCGATTGCAACAATCCCGTTTTTATTTATTCTATAAAAACAGACAGACAAATTCAATCATTTCATTTCATATTAAAGATTTTTGCAAAAAAAAAAATTAAAACGATCAATTCCAATTAACCATCCTATTTGTCATTTCCCCTAATTACTAATAATAACATCACCTCATGTTATGTCCCAGTTTGAATTAATTTAATCAAATAATAACATCGAATATTTATTCATTAGCAGTATTTATAAATTAAATATCAATATTTATCTTTTTATTGCAAAAACGAAAAAAAAAACAAAAAAACTTACGCTATAGCATCAATCATATCCAAACCCATTTCAACGGTACATTGTGCATGATCGGGACGGGCTTCTGGTAAACCGGAAACACAATAATAACAATCACCCAATAATTTAATACGCAAACAATGGTGTTCGGCCGCTAGACGATCGAATCTGTGAAGGAAAAAAAAATTGGATATTCTTATAATAAAGCATTTTGAAATGTGAAAAATTCAAGATTATCTTCGGATTTTGTTTTCAACGGACGATTATGAGATTTGGATTTCCTGGAATTTTTGAATTGAATAAAAATGTTGTGGACGATTTGAGCCTAGATTTCATCAGATTTAATGCTCATGTTCGATAATACAATCAAGTATAAATTGAATTGAATTTTTTCTAAATTTTAGAGTAATAAATATTTCCTATTCAAGTTCAAATATCGAAATTTCGAAAAGAAAAACTAATAAAACAGAATTGTTGATGAAACGTCGACAATTCTACATTAGAGGAACATATCAAAGCATCGAAATAACGTCAAGAGCTATTGGAAGCTGGCATTAAATATATAAAAGAAAATAACTGGAAATATACAAAAATTCTTGGTGGGTGGTAAATTCCTTATCAAAAAAAAAAGAGTTGATAATTTGCTATGAAATAGAAAATTCATAATTTCCATCTTCAACAAAAGTTACCACGAGTAGCTTTCCCCGTCTGTAGTGGCAAAAAATACAATACGCATTTGACGATTTAAACTGTGACAAGAATATTTTGGCGTCGGAGTGGTTTCTCCAGTTGTTCGAGAAATATTGGAAATTTTGATTCATCAAATGAAAATTCTCTAGTTTGTTATTTGACTGCGCCCTTTGAAAATTTTCCTATTATGAAATTTCAATTAATCCAATTAACACTAACATTATTTCCACAATAAATGATAATTTCCGATATATTTTGGCGATTAAAATCGGAAAATTCTCTACTACATGCGGCAACCAAACGAATTACATAATGAATATCGGAATGAACAACATTATTTTTCCATATTTCCCGAATAGCTACGAGCACCCAATCAAATGCATTCTCTCCTTTCTGACGCAAATTAAAGTACAGAAGTTCGAAATTTTCCACAATTCTTTATCATTGTATTTGAAAATTAATTATTATTTCTATAATTAGTAGGATATTATTACGGACTTTATTAGATTTTGTTGGATTATGAACTTTTCCTCCTTAATTAATATGTTGTAACTGTATAGCTAGAAAAATATTATTTATAATTATTGGAATGTTAGATAAGAACTACCACCCAATTATTTTTCCATACACCCAACCAATTCAGAGATTTTTATTAAATCACACACACGCATAACACAAACGCGTACAGCCTATATATGAACAAAATAGTAATCAACGTTAAATAAGTAATAAGGCACTTTATTAAATATTTGATAGCCGTTGATTGAATTTGGACGATTTATTCAGCAAAACCAACATTACTGATGTTTAATTTTCATTTCCCTATAGATTTTTGTAAATTGGGTATGTTTGTCTTTTATACTTGCCTTGCAAATAGTTCATTAAGGATTCGTACCAATTCTTCGGCAGTACATTGATCGGACAATGTTGTGAAACCACAAATATCGGCGAATAGAATACTGAAACACACAGAATCGTTCGATTCTCATTAAATATTGGCCACAATAGTTACACTAATATAATAGCAATTCTAATCAATAGTGGTTGATGGGCAAATCTAATTCGATATATTCCTGATTGATGATGATAATAGGTGATAAATAAGATTATTGTTAATTGCATAATATTGGAATTAATGTTGTGATTATCTTAATTCTTAGATTCTTACCTAACATTTTCATGACGTTGTATGTAGATTTTATGGAATTGGGCTTCTTTCGGTTGGCCGGCTATATCTGCTTTCATCTCCATAGCGACATGTCTTGGTAATACTGACAAGAGAAGACGTTCCTGTTGAATGCCAGAATTCCCATTTCATATGAATTATTTTTTTTTTTTAATAATATTAGAAAAATATTAAGAAAAACACGAATAAAAGCTTTAAGAAAATATAAAAATTACAATTCAATTCTGTGCTAGAGCAATCAATTATTCTACTTTATACTTCGACTAAATTCTCTTATTATTGTCGTTTGCTAGCAATTTAAATCAATGCAATTGTACTTGAAATATTTCAAATATTTTTCTATCTCTCAATTAATTAACAGAATAAATTGGAGTACAGTACCTGTTGCTGATTTTCACGTTGAATTTTTAAGCGAGCCTCAATACATTGTCTAGTTTCCAAAAAAGCTTTACGTTGCGCCACTTCACGTGGATAATGGGTACAAACACCAGCAATATTACCACACAATAATATAACAAAACAGCTACTTATCTAGATAAAAAAAAGAAAAGGAAATCATAACAACATCTATTAGATGTAAATAGAAATAGATAAAACTTACATTAGCGAAATCGTGGATTTGTCCAACACTTATAAATAGTATGATTTGAGTAAATGCTAAAATCGTTCCAGATAATAATGCGTCTTTCAGCCGTATTGGCATTAGGGCGTAAGTTAAATATGTTACGGCTAGACAGAATGTTGGTCCGATCAATGGTCTTTGTTTTTCTAAGAAAAACGAAATGCATATCTGCAATATTAATTGAAAATTTTAATTAATTCCGACTGTAAACATTCGCCCGGCGCCTCCACCATTTTTTTTATCCAATTTCCAATATACCTATATATGATTTATTAAGCAATTTTAAAGGGTTATTTATGTTGTTTAATTAAAATACCATTGTATTGAATAATAATGAATGAAATTTGTTCAAAACAGCAAGTTTTTTTGTGTACGATAGCCATTTTTAATCTCATATACTTATTTATATCAAAAGTTACGACACGTATTTTCTTGCTTCGGTAAATATCAACGATTTGCGGAAAGTAAACACGTTCCAAAATTGACCATAAAATTAATCATCTTTTCTCGTTCATATCTATATAAAATGAATTTATATGGAAAGTTTTTTTCCATTTATTTACTAGATTCGAACTAATAAACTACTCTAGAAACAATTTTAACTAAAGTTTCTCTATCAAAATTCGGTTTTTCTCGAGCAATAAAACATATTTATGGGATATAAAAGAATAGTAGATGAGAGTGAAGTAAAACGTAAAGGATAGAAGATAGTTTGCTAGTTTTTTTATTCTATTATAACATCTAAAAAAAGATACAAAGGTTCTGATTTACTACTTGCAAAATCATTAAAATTAATAATTATGGAATATAAAGTTGATAAAAGTTTGTATCTGAATTGCTGTTGAATTATCTTGCGACCCATTAAAAATCTCTCATTAATTATTAAGATAAAATTCCTACAATTCCTTGATTAACGAGCAACACGTAGCTAAGAACAACATTTACTTTGTTTAAAACTAAAAAACTTCATATACAAAGCCAATAAATGGAGTTCTAAAAATTTTACAACGCTTATTGTTCCATTATTTAGAAATTCCTGCGGTATTCATTACAGAAATATTACAACAAACAATTTTTCTCTCAATACATTAATAATACGGCGAGTAGAATATTTTTTACCCGTTTTACCCGTTCAAGTGAATGAACGACAGTTTTGCTTTGAATGTGTGCATTTAGCGGTAACGAAGATACGTTCAGAAGTATTCTTGTAAGGGAAATAGAAAAATGAATCCATCTATCCCATCATCGACCACCTTGATTAGCGATAGATGGACCTAAGAAAGTTATAATTAAAATCACAATCAACTGTTATATGTTTGCATCGTTCCACTACAATTATCGTACACATTATCGCTTCGGATGCAGCTTTCATGAGACTAGCGCTCGCTAGTAGCAACGCAAAACAAAATTTGGTAGTTTGATAACTATACCATTGGTTCGTCACTACCAACAGTCCATGATAGTTCATTATTATTTAAATTTTCTATTTGTTCGGTTGACGACGAAAAGAAAAAACAAATACAATTATAATTTAAACATATTGCGACTTACCTCTAAAGTCAGAAACGTGACTAGAATAAAATAAGATATAATGATGAGATAGACTTCATTCATAGCAGGTTTTGCAAGTACCGCCAGCAGTACTGTAGAATAAAATAATTAGTATTCAAATTAACTATTCAAAGAACTATATTTACCTCCATAGATAGCAATACAACAGCCGGATGTACAAATTAAAACAAGCAATTTATCTAAACGATTATTGTGATGATGGTGATGATGGATTGTACCATTTTCTATATGATGGGTTAAAATTAGATCGATAGCAGCCGAAACTAGAAATCCAATACACAATAATAATAGTAACGATATTAAATTTGTCATATTGTTTTGGTTCATTTTCAAGAAATATCTCTGATATAACATCTCAACCTAATCAAATAGAAATATAATTAGTTTTTATCGATTAATAATAATTTTATTTATTACTTGTTCATTTTGGAATTGATGCGTACTACAAAGTTTCTGTGTTAGTCTTGTTAATTTACTAAAAACACCTTTAGATGGTGTCGGTATTGACGATGATACAAGAAATTCAGCTTCCACTTCATGACAATCAACATCTGGACTGGAATTAGATGCTGAACCATTTTCTTTGATCGGTGGTGTACGAGACACACTGCCCACCTTATATCACGAAATAAATAATAAAAGTAAAAAAAAAAAATTCGAATAATTATTACCGCTATCAGACTTGATGATAAACTGCCTTTATCTTTTGATCCGAAATGTTCAATTACTTGCCAATTACTCTTCCTTATAACTTCACCACCACCACTACTATTATTATTATTATTATTACTACAACTACCACTACCAATGACAACAATTGGTAATGGACTTGTATTAGTTGTTGATGTCGATGAGAATCCACTATTATTACCAATTTCATTGTTCGGTTCATTACATAAACGCGGATTTTGTTGTTTAAGGCTAGTCCAACGTCGGCCACAACCTCGCTTCAAGGTATTACTCTCCTGGAAATAGGAGCACAATCGTTGGTAAAACATAAAAGTGAATGGATAAAATTATCGAGAACTTTGAGTTTATTTATTTATTTATAATCCAATTATTGTGGAAAATTATAAATTTTAATAACGTAAACTAACTTCACCAACTACATTTTATTTTCTCGAATTCGCCGGTTATATAATTTAGAAATTAATTGAGCGAGATTTTTCTATTTTCTATTTAAATAGAAAAGACCGGAAATTTTCTAGAGCTTGTGGAAATTAATTTATAGCGAAATTAATAATTCGAGAATGTTGAATCGATAGTCATTTTAAATTCGCTCTCAAACAAAATTATATGATTTTCTAATATAACAATATAAGAGGTAATTAGTGTAAAAGGATTCTCTAACAAATTGAAATATGCCGAAATTGATAAAGAGTAGTAATATGAGGTGTTCATATAAAATTTCAAATATATTATATAACAAAGAGAGACATATAACAGTTAGGCTACTTTCCATTATAAGAGGATGGTCGTAAAAAAAGAAAAATCTCAAACCAAAATACCAGTCAATAAAATTACATCTGGAATTTTTCGCATTGTATTGCTTAAACTCCATACTAAATTGTATTTGAGCAACCAAGCTTTTCTCCGCATCTTTCGATATTTTTTTGCAAATTCAATGGATCCAAATAATTGACCCTATCTTCACCCCGTCACTAAGCACAAACCTCTCTCCTTCTCTCTCTCTTCATATCTGTTTCCCTGTTTTAATCTTTATTCCAACCTCTCTCTACTCTCTCTCTCTCTCTCTATCTCATACTATTATCCTCGTTCTATAGCTCTATCTCCATATCCCTCTATCTCTCCGTCTCCGTTCCACTCTCTTTCACCATATCTCTCCATTTCTTCCTTTCTCTCCCCGTCTTGCCACATGTCTCTCTCATTCACTCCCTTTCCTTTCCTTTCTAATTCTATCTCTATCGATCTTGCTCTATTTTGTAATCCCAGCACAATCTCATTATTCTATTTTTTTTTTTCAATAGAGTGAAACCTCTCTTAGCGAATACCCTCCATGATGACAAGAAACTTTCTAATCCCACGAGCTT
Organism: Zonitis immaculata; assembly: GCA_037414775.1. NCBI lineage: Eukaryota > Metazoa > Arthropoda > Insecta > Coleoptera > Meloidae > Zonitis > Zonitis immaculata. The sequence continues at coordinate 41,539 of JAZBGX010000102.1, forward strand.
GTTATAAATGATATCCACAAGACAAAACCTATATTGGATGGGTGCGTTACTTATTATTTCTTCAAGAAATTTACCACTCTTAGCCAAAGGATTTCTAATTTCAATAACGCCGGCACAATATTTATCCGGAAAAATTCCTCTATTGTGCAGACACTTTTGAAGATTTAACTCGAATGCGATTTCACTGAAATACGCCAGCTGTAGATTTAAGGATTTCTTATTATTGGAAATAGATTCAATCAATTCCGATTTTTCTTTAGCAAATTTTGTTCTATGTACAAATTCGTGAAACAAAAATATCTACTCAAAAGATTCAAAAATATATCTTTCGATGGATAACCTCTCTTGGACGGGCACTTCTCTTGAACGTACAGTTTCTGTTTTTCGGTAGATGTCCGTCCAAGAGAAGTTTTACTGTATATTCGAAAAAAAAATTTTTAGTACCTCCTCTTTTCCCTCCCAACTCTTCCAGTCCATCGCGCTCTATCTTTCTATTCCAATTGATAACAACTGGTATCTCAATATTGTATGGAATGGCAACATAAAAAAAAGGATTTTCTCGTGGATGACACCTAAAAGCGGATTCCAAAAGATCAAATGATAATTTCACTACTGCTCATTTCGTCCATCAAAAAATTATATACATATCAGTATGGATTATAATAAAATTTTATATAGTTGTTTGAGCAAATTTAAAGGCTTATTTTGTAATTATAATGCTGGAAAGTTATAGCTCCGGTTCTGTTTAACAATGCATCAATTTAAATAGTGAATTTGCTTTTAATGCGGAGGCTTGTCAATTATAAATTTCGACAAAATATGGTATCTCAATTGTTATGAACTACTCTATATTCTGTATTTATCCGATTATGACATGAAATTCGATATGGAATCATAGTTTTTTCGTCCTCGTTTTTTGTACAATGAAAATAAAAGCTTTCTAGCACATCATTTATTTTGTACAAATAAAATATTTTCCATATGGTAATAAACATATTGGAACGATTGCAAGATTAAATTTGCTCCAGGCTTTTTTAAATTTGATCTTTCTCTATAAAAATTGTACATTTTTCATAAAAAAGAAAAAAACATATAGAATGTTTGAACAAAAGAAACTGCATTTCGTAAAAATTAATTACGAAGAAAAAAATGGTCCAACATAATTACTTTTTTTTTGAAATTAAATTGCAACAACTGTACTTTCATTTAATTTACAATACAATGGTCGTTGTGAATTTAATTCAAATATTAGATCAAGTAAAATCGAATTACAAACAACAAATAATTTAGAAAAAAAAAGCAAAAGTTAATTATAAAGCTACTGTTTTATTTATTTCTAACTATATAAGTTTCCGATTTGAGTTTATTGCAAACGTTTCTTGTCCCTGGTGTATGATGTACTATATATTGGTATATTATTTGGACGAAAATCCCAATTCAGGGGAAATGTGCATAGAATGATCTCTCTTGAATGTTTCGCGACGAATAATAACCATTGAGTAGTTGAACTGAGAAACGTTGCTATTGCAACACTAGTTTGATGTAATTATTGATGTTCTGCACATTTTACAAACTAATTTTAGATTATTCCAATACCTCACTTTGATCCAAGATAAGGTTGTGCGATTTATGCTTCTTAGTAGTAAGCTACAGTTTCTAAGTAGGAGCATGAAAACGAACTCGTTGAACACATCAATAACATAGCGTCAAGAACGTATCTATTGATAATAGGAGACATATCCTATGTCCTGCTTATCACTTGGTTGTAAAGACCAATTTTCTGTGGAAAAGTGTAGAGGCGTTATGGACTTGCTTAATGAGAGGACGAAATCCAGTCTATGCACTCCAGAATCAACCTCAACTACCTCGACTAGCACTTTTAACCAGCCAGTAATAGCCCAACTTTTAGCGACTTTCAAAACATTCAACTAAAATATTCATCTACTCCACATCACATTTTTGATGTTGATGAGACTAGTTTAAGCACAGCTCCAGCGAAAATACTGAAGTGCTAGCAAAAACTGGTCGTAAGCAGATAGCAAATGTAACGTCATCTGTGAGCGCTTCAATTCTCTGCTGTCTATTGGCGTTTGGGAATTTCATACCGCCGTAGAGTTATTGGATCAAAATTGAACTGATGGATGGTACACCTCCAGCTTCTTCTTATGTGTGTAATAGTTTAGATTCGATGGATTGGAAGTGCTCGCAAAATGGTTTTAAGAACGTTTTGACTCATGCAACAAAATGCCATAGATTCTAAATAGATTTGCAAAATGTGGCTTATTTTCTTATAATCCTGACGTTTGTCCTATTGACGGCTGAAACAACAAAGCAGTCTATGATACCTACGACATAAGAATGGCTGACCAAATTGCTTAGTTTAAACACGTCGATATCACCTTCCACAATAGATACACGTAATCATTTCCATCCACCTCCTTTATAAATCCCGTTCACTGTAATATCCAGACATTGTCAAGAGTAACAGGAACAAGAAGCAACATTAAGAAATCATTCTATGGGTCTGTACGCACAAATTTAACGGATCTTTCTGTAGAATACTATGTTCAAAGAAAAAATTATTGAAAATATAATTGATATGTTATGGGAATTTGATTTGGAACAGTATGGAGAGAAATAAATGCATTTCAATTTAAAGTTTGTACATTCCATTTGACTAATACCTTAGAGGGATCATTTCAGATACTTTTCCTTTATAACTGCTAAATTAGGAACAGGCGGATGTAGAAGAATATACAATAATAAAATTGTTATATATATGTACAATGAGTTTTGTAATTATTTATTTATTCTTTTTTTGTAGAAAAGCAATTTGGAATTTATAAGATCGTTCCTCCTTCACATTTCCATCAACTGTTCTAACTCATGTCGTACAAAAATCGATTAGACTGTTGGAACATGAAGAAAAACTAAACGAAGGTAATTTTGCTGGTTGTTTTTTTTTTGTGCTTTATTCTGGTTGTTATATTCCAGCTGAGTTTTGTTGAAAGTTTCTCAACTTTTAGCGTGAAACACAATTCTGTTCAAAATCCATCTATGCAAGTGAATAAATAATCGATAATTCTCGAGTTGTTAATTTATTTATTTTTTATTCTAGAAGATAGTATTTTATCTGATACCATATGTTACCGAAATGTAATTGGGAAAGTTTACCAATTAGATGCTTTTCAAGGGACAATCTAATGACGACAGTTTGGAATAAACAATTCATGGATTTGTTGAAATTTCCTAATTATCGCAACAAAAACACAACGGAAGATCAAAGGAACTTTTATTTTATTGCCACATCTATTTTCTTGAAAAGATACAAAGTAAATATAAGTAGCGTTGAAATGGAATTAGTAAAACCGTTGATTTGAATTATTGTACATAATATGGATATTCTAGTTTGAATATTCGTGCTCACGCTGCTCAAATAACAGCAATTAAGAAAAATATTATAAATATGAGATTGTTTGAGTTTTGTTACATGGCTGGAAGTTGCTAACTTTATAGTTTTGGGATACAAACAGGAATTAATGAAGTATAGACAAAATAAAATTATAAATTTTTTTTAATTAGAATCAACTATAAAATTGTAGAATAGAAACGTATTTTAATTATAATAGAAATTGATTTCACCGTCATGTTGAACTATGTATAGAGCTTGATTTCGTGCTAATATACAAATTTCAAAATATAAAAATTAATATAATTCGAAAAACAAAAAGAAATATTAGAGCATTAGATTTCGTGATTAAAAGTATATTTTGCAACACGATAATCACATAAAAGTCGACTTTTACAACTTCCAAAACACCTGAAAATAATCCACGATTTTCCTGAATACAAGAGAAAACGTTTCGAATCTAATATATCCACTTTAGCATTGAAATATTCACGTTAAATTTGAATATTGGAAAATTGAATTTATCTATTTGCAATCGAATTTTAAAAAAACGCTCAGTATGGTTTTATTTTTATTTTTCAATTGAAATGGACGTATTAGAAAATTTCCACAACTGTTCTCATATTTTCAACTATTTTCCGACAAAATAGTCTAATTTCAAGTAAGCCTCTAATTTTGAGCATAGCTTCAACTATTTCCTATGCTTGATTTGATAATGAATGGTGTTTTTTCCTGCACTTATGGAAATTTTGTTGTTAAGGGATATTAAAATTTGTAGCTGAATATTTTAATTTTGTATACTCTCCGTTTCTTTTTACTATAACTTAGCTCAATTTCACAATACCACATTGCCACTTTTGCCTTATAAACTGTAGGGTATTCGATATAGGCTCTTCAAAAGTGCCTATGAAGTCTAGCGTGTAACTTTGTCCAGAAAATGGAATTTCAAAAAATTTCTGTTTATGAAAATACCTAATGTCTCTTATGAGCAACATAATCAATAAAAATCTTTTTGTAATTAATTCAATTCTCTACAAGCTCTTCTTTTGATAACACTTGAAGCTAGCTGCACGTAAAACCGTTTGAGTTGAGAGCAAATCATTAGAGAGACTTCTGAAGAACATCGAATACTCTATGAATTAAGGCAAGTTACGATGCGATATTGTATAATTCAGCTGAATAATAGTAGTTGGCAAAAAATTGAAAAACGCCAGATTCAACACTCAATGAGCAGTAGAAAAAATTAATGTTCTATTTTATTGTTCTAATAGAAATCGTAAACTTTGTAATAGTTTACAATTCCACATAATAAATTTAATTCGTTTGGAGTGTTGTTTGTATAATTCAACGAATAATATAAAAAAACTTCGAACTAATTGTAAAACGAATTCGGGAATAAATTGAACAGTTTTTTGTTTATTTTCTTCATCTAACAAACAACAAACAAACTATTTATTTGTTTAAACTAACCGTTTCGAGTTTTACGGTTTTCCTTATCAATTCCCCACTTATATATATATATATAAATATATAGGGATATAAGGAAAGTTTTATATAAGTAGGTTTTTGTTATATTTGAAAGAAAATGCGTGCAGCCACACTGTTCCTTCCCAACATTAAATAAAAATGAACATACACATATATTGATGGCCTTTTCTGATAATTGTAATTATTAATTAAAGTTCAAGGACTATGAACCTTAAATTTTTTTTATTAATAATTGCACATATTTACTTTTTCACAAATTATTCGATAAATTGAGTTAAAATTAATATTAAAATATTGAAGGTTCATGGAATTATTTTATCGGATGGTCCGGTTAACATTCAACAAGGCCAAATAGTTCCAAGATTACTGCAAATTCTTGAATTGGGTTGTATCTTGGACATCGGACAGGATGTAACGATAGGACACACATCCTCCCTCAGAAATCTTTCAAAAGTTATAGATTGAACATTGGTTTCCCAATTAAATTATTGATAAAGCAAATGTTGAAACTTAAGCGCGTCTATAAAGATCTCTGAGCTATTGCCCCCCAGTGTCATCTTCAAATGTAGATACAATAGATTGATCCCAATACACTTCCCAGTAGCACACTTATTTGAATTTTCCTCAAACCAGAACAGGCATCTTTTCTTTTCTGCCGTATAGGAGGCATCTACTTATTCGACTTTGAAGTAACGTTTGAGCAAATAGGATTCTATTATTTTCGAATATTGGGCGAAAAGAAGCATTTCAAGCTTATGGTTCAGGCGTTCAAGCCAAACTTGATGGAATACGTATGCGACTGCTTAAGATGTTGCTGAGCATACTTTCTTTTTTTCTGATGATTTCTCGATGGTATCAGTAATTCTATGGACGCGATCAACCAAACTGATGATCTCTGATTATTTCCCTTCAATGATTGGTTTTAATCTGTCAGGTAGAAATTGCTTCGGCCAGTGGCTTTCCTGGCTTAGAAATCATTATTTATTCAGCAACTTTCCACAGTTTCGGGACATATTGTGGACTAAATGAAGCATGGTAATTTAAATTGATGCTTTTTTGGGGGGGTCTCTTGAGAATTGGCCAGTAATAAGGTCAAAGTCTACAACTTGTTTTGGATTGATTCGAGTTTTCATCCTCGATGTCTTTTTATAGCCTATTGCATTGCACATTAAGTAAAATTCAAATCTACTGTTATCGATATTCAAAAATTTGCAGTATTTGATTTTGCCAGATTGAATGAACCACCCAGTATCGGAGGTTCCTAAACATTTCCACATCAAACTAATTTTCTTTTCCGTATAAAAGCAATTTCACGATAATGCGTTATTTGAATAAAACTACTTCTTGGGAATAGAATAATTTTGTATAATTTCTAAATTATATTAACCACCATATATTGTTGTTGGCTGTTATTTTCGATTTATCTAGGTATAAAATAGTGTACATACAGGACCGGCTTTGGATTCTAAATTGTCCGTATCTAATTTTAAATTGTAATTCTCTTGCAGTGAAAAATAGAAAATCCAAAAACAAAAACAACAGAATAATTCAATTATTCTAATGCAAATTTAACCAAATCGCATTGTGCATGCTACGATTTTTTCTAAATAAAATATAATATTTTTCTATTTCTTATCACTTGGCATTCTAGTTCTGATAGACTGTTCGAGAAAATATATAGGATATAGATTTCTATCTTGAATTTCTGTTAATGACTATACAGTTCAGGGTGTTGACCCAATATACTCGGCCCTGTTTCCATGGAACTAATGCACATTTATAACATTGGCATCGTTATTTTACTTGTTCAATCGACTATAATACCTATAAAAATGTAAAAGCTTTGCCTCTCTTACCGGATCTTTACGTCTATTATCTCTCAAACTGAATCGTTGTTTCCAGTCTCGTTTCGGTGATGTTTCTATACTCAACGATCTCAACATTGGAGTTGATTGCATCTTGTTGTTTGTTTTTATCTGGAAATTTAAACAAAGGAATTTTTTTTATGCCAATCGGCTATTGTATTATTTGTATTTAATGGTAATAAACAATCAATCTTTATCTCAATAAAATTGTTTGTTTATTCGATTGATGAATTATTGATGACGATAATAGGGCGAGTTTGAGCATTCAATAGACTCTTTATATTAATTGTTAATGCTTTCGAGTAGATTTAGAGATAGACAATCGAGGGTTTTCGATAGTAACAATTATATTTGAATATAATTGTTTGAATACAACGAAATTTGAAATTGAGTTGTGGATTTTTGTTTTTTTATTTGAAATCGTTCTTCGTTAATCCTATTTCCAGACAGTCCATTATAAAACGTGAACAAATTCAATTATATATAGCAATGTTCTGAAATATAAAATTAACAAGACTTTAAATAACAGTTCAAAATTGACATTCAATTAAAATTGCGAAAATTTAATTTCCAAATATCTACATAGAATTAATTTCATATTTTATTCCAACAGTATCGTCTTCTTTCCTTTTTTTTTCTATTCACTATTTATTTATTCATCAATATTATTGAAATTTTCGATTATATGGAAATATCACAGAAGAAAAAGATTTTTTTACTTTCCATAAGCGAAAAAAAGTGATTGATCGGTAGAAATTGAATAGAAATTCAAAGTAGAATGTTTTTCTACCGAACATTGCTAAATTAAATGAGTTTATTGTAAGTCTAATAGAATCATAGTCTCGATACGAATCTCTATTTATACGAAAATTAAAAATTTGAGAATTATTCAATAGGCGATCGAAACTCATCAAGGATCACAATTAAATTTAGCGAAAACATTGTATAGTGTAAGCTTAACAAATAAATAACGAAACCATATTAATAGCAACAACATCCATTGTCAATTCCCTAATAAATGTTTATAGCGCAAGCAAATAATCTTCCTATAGTTGTATTTTCGTTTCCATTCCAACAATTCTAAAACATTATTATAATGTTGATATTGGAATTAAGTTCGTTCCTATTTAAATATTTATCTTACATTACATATCGAGACGCGCAGAACAATTTCGTTGAAAGTTTTACCACATCATTCTTATTTCGTGTACTTATATTGAAAGAAAAAAAAATATATTATTTCTTACTCATACAGTTGGGAATAGGATTTAATTTTTTGTGTGTGTGTGTTTGTATGCGATAAAAATAGAAATGAGAGATGGGATCAACTAAGAAAATGGAACAATTCATAAATATTTAGTTAGAGAAGTTAATAAATATACCGGAATTTTTCAAATACAATTCCAAAAAAAAAAACAAAACGTATACTTATTATATCAACAATAACGATCTATTTTCGAAATTTTTGTTTGTTTATTTTGTTTGAATATATATGTTTGAATGAATAATTGTCGATTTGGTAATAATGCGGGCGAATTGATCACAAAACAGATACATTATAATTAAACTTCTAAAATTAGACATATATACCGTTTGTAATAATAATAATAACGGAATAAAAATTATTGGAATTCTTCTACTGAAATAACTGTTTGGCAAACGTTGATACAAATAGAAAGAAAACGGTCAGCAGATTTAGACATATACGGAGGAGTAAGACTTATCCCCATTTTGATTCAACATCTATGCTAAGGCAATAATTGCCAGGGTACTTGGCACCAACAGGACTGGACAAACAAATGTCTAGACGTACATACCGTTCGATGCTACAGCCCTTTTATACTGCTGCATAAAGCAAACGCTTGTACAGTGGCATGATGAAAAATATTATGGACTTATAAAATTACTGGTGAGAATTAATCCTGACTATTCAGGAGCGAGAACTTGACTAGTTGGGACATAAGAGAAGATGCAATATTTAGACTCACATTCAAAGGCAAAAGTGTTGGTCGAATAGTATCACTGTAGCTCAATCGAATTGTTTAGAACCGCGACTTGCAAAAGACGAATAGCCAATAACCTTCACAGAGAGACAACAAATGAGGAGATCTCGATTATTTATAATCGAGAAGATTAAGGTAGCATCTCAAAATAAAGTGTCGGATATGTGTCCATCACAATGTCATATCCACATCAACATTCGATGCATAATTGAATTTTAATCCATTAAAACCAAAAGAAAACTAATGTACTTAATGCAAAATTATTTTTTCCTTTTCAAATAAAATTTCACAAGAATTTCCTGTTTATAGATCCATCTATTCCATTTGATATCAAAATTTGACATTTATTTCTCTTATCAAAGATTGCCTCATCAAATTTTTGACAACACCGTTAATATTAATTTATTGCAATAATTGTCAATTGTATTTATTTATCTTTGAAATAGATAAGTAAATCTTATTTACCCGGCGCATCCACCATAATTGCGTTCGATCAAAATTTCGTTTATAGATGATTTTCTCTATAATAATAAATAAATATATGATATAATTCAATACAACTGTTCCAGATAATGGAAACAAACTGGATTTATCCAGTTTTGTATTGAAAATGGAACAGAACAAGTTTGTTGTTCGTGATCTATCCTACCTTATAAATGCAAATCGTAACGGATTTCCAATATCTATATATGTATACAAAATTGCTAGTTGGAGTATATGTATGTTATATCGACAATTCAAACTTATAATACCTTATTGTAAATATAAAATAAGGTTATTTCGGAATGTATAAAATATTGAGAATATAAATTCAAACTTTCATTGTAGATTTGCCGTTTGATTTGAGTTGTTCCAATCGATTAAATTAATTAGCAGTTTTAAATTGATACCTACTATGGAGATTTTTATTTTAAATTGAATTGATTTTCTAACAACAATAATATTCCGTTGTAATTCTCGAATTTGTTCTGTTAGATTTTATTGAAATTTTGATCTGTTATATCGTATAAGGATTATTTACCTT
>JAZBGX010000103.1:0-38548 GCA_037414775.1 Zonitis immaculata
TATATAACAATATAATAAAATAAAACTCCATACTGAATTTAACAGGGCTGTTTCTAATAAATTTTATATAATATTATCATTGATAGTAGGTATGTTTTTGATTGGTTTATTATAATTCAATAGTTACGATGTTAATAAATGCTTTCATATCAAGTAGAGAGGAATTGTTCTAATATATAGGTGAATAATAATAATAATAATAATAATAAACAACAAAACTCCATTAAGGATACGGCTTTTTATGTTATTATTATTATTATTATTATTTTTGGAAGCGAATATAAAAGATTTCCATTTTATTTGCTTATATTGACATTATGGTAATATTAAATATTCACATTTTTTAAATATACGATTTGAAATATCAAATCTTCATTTTTGAATTGACATAAAAATAATAGATGAATCGTTGTAACAACATAAAGAAGGATAGATAGATAGAGAACGAAGAACGAACTGGAACTTTGATAAAGTCAACATACATATATATATATATATATATATAGCTTAAATGTTTTCCCCCAAGAGTAAATACAATGTCGTCTCTAAGAAACAACATTCACAATGTTGTTTGTTGTATAGCATTCGGTTTTCTTATTCTTATCTAGTCGATTTTCGTACAAATTCGAGATTAGTATCTCGATAATTATTTTAATGTAGGAACAATTGATTGATATTGTCTTATTATTTTACATTGAAAACGTTCTATCTCTTATTTCAAAAAAAAAAATGCATTATTAAGATATTCATTTAATGACTTGCAAATTCGTTAGATATATATTGTAATGTTGTAGTCTTTCTTGCTTCTCTTAGTTCTTCTTCTACTGTATTATATAGAAGGCTAAAATGACAATGGCAAGAACTAATACGATTATGTCAGAACCTAGTGCCAAATCTATAATAAGAAAGTAATTCAATAAAGTTTGAGAAAATTTCGTTTCTTCCATCATGGAAATTTCCATGTTTTTTTTTTCCACATAATAGAAAAGAAATATGAAAATTTGGACTAAAATAAATATTTGAAATTTATGAAAATTTTACATTACTCCGATAAAAATTATGTTTTTTTTTTATATAAATGTCATGGTATTGTTACGATTTATCTCGTTCTAGTTTTTATTTTCCGAATTCTTCGTTGTTTTGCAGATTTTTTATTAATTGTATCGTGTTTGTTCGCTATATAGGAGAGAATTGCAGGAAGAAAATAACGTGAGGCGATGAGTTACGCTTGAAAGTCGTCACCCTATTGAAAAGAAAAAAAATCGCCATAATAATGGATGAAATTTAGCGAATATTCCAACAAAGAAATAATATAAAAAAAAAAATCATAAAACCTACCCTCTTTTAGACGATATTTGATAATTCGTTTTTTTTTCATTATTATTATTCTCAACATCTTAGAAATATTTCAATAAGACTATAAGTTGTTTTCGAGCTTTTTCTTCTCTTACATTTATATTATTTATACAGGATGGTCCAACATCGGCTTTCCTGGTCTTGTAGAAACTCTGGTTCTAGTGGAGAGAAAAAAAGTCTGGGAAATCATTTTCAGGTCAAAATGTTCTCTAAATATCGCATTTTAGATCGTCGGGTTCGTTTTTTTTTTTTTCACCCACTAGATCCAGAGTTACAAGACCAGGAAAGCCTCTGGTGGACCATCTTGTAAGTATATACATATAAAATGGAAATTATATCTTCTTTGTCCACCAATCACTTGGTTCGATAGTGATCATTTGTTTCGATATATGGTTTTAGGCTATTAATTTTTGTTTTTTAATTCCATATACTTTCTAGCTTATGTTCAAGTGAAAGTTTGAGATAAAATTTTTTCGAGTAGCTCAAAATTTTAAAAAGAAAAACAAAATCATGGATAATTTCTAAGATTTTTTTTCAAAATATTACGAGCAAACAGCAAAAAATTCGATATAAAAAATCAGTATAATTTATTGGTATTTTTCAATCGCAATTCAAGAAGGGTGCCATATTAGAGCGAGCCTAAGGCGCTTTTATAATCAAATTAGTTGATGAATATTTGTACAAATAGAAAAAATAAAATCATCTCAATTGAAACTGTTGGGCTGCGAACGTCCATCTAGCCAAGCGGGGGCGGGTAATGGCTAGTACTTTTATATATAATTGAAATTGTAGTTTTGGTTGTAAATTTCCGTGACATATTTTCTTGAATAACAAAATAAAAAGAATCTGGTCTAAAATGTCAACTTAGCTTGTACAACTTAGTCATTTTTCTTATTTTACACAATTTTTCTTCTTATAATTTTTTTTTTTAACAGTAATATTTCATAGTTGAAATGAGAACAGCACAACATTTGGGTCGTATTTCGTGAAAGAGCTTTTGAAAAATGTTAGTTGCGGTGTCGTTTATTGTTCATGGGCGAATTTTCTTTTCCCGTCTTTGTTGGCATAATATTGTTGTTGTTGTTGTTGTTGTTGGGCGTAATGAAACCACCTTCCATCTACCACCATATTGTCGTTGTCATAGTACCATTTTATTTGTTATATTCTTTTCAACACATACAATACATATATTAACATACATAAACAAACACATACACGAACAAAAATTAGTTATTTTAAATTGCAGGGCAAAAAAAAAAAATGAACAAGATGAAAAGAAATCATCAGTGATAACATTAATTGTAAATGAGATATTTTTGTCTTCTATCCCCCATATTTATACAATGGTGTGTAAACATGTTGAAAAAAACACATTATGACAAATATATTTATATTTATGATATCTTATATTATATAAAACTTTTTAAATATAAAAATATAATTCTCAATGTGTATATCGTCTTTATTTGCATTTTTTGTTCTTTTGTTTTGAGTCTCTTTCCGCAAATTGATCCACTAACAATCATGGATAGAACGTTAATTATTAAAAGGAATGAAACTTTAAAGCTATAGCTGCATATAATATGCAAATCAAGTAATTGTTTTCAACGGTTGGAAAGTAAAAACTTGATTCTTAAAGAATCCTATTACTTATAATATTAATTTAATTTAATTATTCGTAATGTTTGAATTTTTATTAGAAGAGTGAAATTGTTTTAAACGAATATTTTATATCGTTGATTCAACTATATAGAGAAGTATAGCTGTGGTAATGGTGATTTTCTGTACAATTCGTATTTCTAGCCAATGTTAAAGCAACTTTAGAGAGAGAGAGAGGGTCTTTAGGGTATAAATCTTTTTAAAGGGGTTGTTGGTAGTAGTTGTATTAGTAGTAGTAGTAGTTCTCTGTATATATAGAATAAGGGCGAAGCGAATTGATTTCGAGTGAGATCGGAATGCTCAGATGCGATCTGATATATTGTCCCTACTACCATCATCATTTTACCGATCAACGTCCACAACACGAGACAGACAACCATACCCAACCCTCTATTATTAATCATGACAACTATCCTTGAGATGATATCATTCCCTCTCTTTATGATCAAATCAATTTTTATGGTTTATTAAATTGAACAATTTTTTGATTTATTTCTAGAGATTTTGGCACAAATCGAACTTTAGTTATTTATAAAGAAAAAAAAATATAGGAAAAAATTAGAGACTTATTTAATGTTTAGGATGTCGGCACATGATTTCAAGCGGTTTAGCTACCACTACCAACAACTAATTCAAATGGATAGTGTATTTCAAATTGATTGAATAGTATTTTGGTTAAACGATACTTTACTACCGATTTTTATTGATAGAAAAAGACAGAAAACGGATAGTATAGGGTGCTTTGATTTATTTTCTTCTCCATATTCAAGTAGTTGATGGTGGCTTTCACAGTACTAACATTTTTCATTTGTTAAACGAGCAATTCAATACATAAGGGAGTATTTTTAGTTATTTCGAATTGCGAGTTTTGTGAGTGAATTCATTGATTCCATTATCGTTATTATTATCATTATTATTATTATTACAAATTTTATTGATACATTGTTTGAATCTCTATTAATGAATTATTCATAAAGTCGATTTCAAATTAACAACTAATTTACAATATTGGCTCGTTTTGTTGTTGTTGTTGTGTCTGAAATTGTTAATATTAACAGATTGTCATTCAATTAGTAAATTAAAAATAATAATAATAATAATAATAACACCCAAACATTTCAATTCAAATAGGATTTGTAGCAATTTACAGCCCGGCGCATCCACCAAAAAATTAGTACAATAACAAATATTTATTGCAATTTTGATTTTATTGAAAATAATAGATATTAATATATTAATATAACAAAAAAGTAATTTGCAATCTCCATTGTAGCATGACCAGTTGTTTTTCTTTTTATTTTTGTTGTTGTTAAATAAATTTTATGTTGTGCATTATTTTTAATGTGACTGTAAATTCAAATTATTCGCAAATATGTTTAGTGTATGTCAAGTACAAGCTTTTGGTGAATTTCAAATTTTTCCGGTAAAAAATGTATGTTGTTTTTTGTTTTTGTATGCTTTGCTTATGTCGATTTATAATGCTCGTCTAAGTTATTTAGAAGGCTATATCTTTCTTTGTCCCTCTTGGTTGTTGTCGTTCTATCTTATATTAGTAAATTATATAGTTGAAATATGCAACGGTCAGCAAATATTGATTGCAAAATCGTGTTTGCTGTAATAATTTCTGTAGAACGATGATAATATTTGTGATATAAAAGAAAATAGGGTACTGTGGGTGGTTAGATCTTTTTTTTTTTTTAGTAATAGAAGGTGCAAACGAAGCTCTATTAATTTTCGTTTTACGTTAATGGATCTTACAAGTTATTTATTAACTCACCCGTAATCATTTCTCTCTCTCTCATGGCGACCTTCAATGCATCGAAATTTTGATTTATGACTTTCATACGAACCATTTTACATTTTATGAAAATTTTACGAAATAACGTTCAAAGTTTAATCTGAACAAGATTAATTAAGTTTTATATTGATGATGGAATGTTTAAGATTTCCATTATTATTATTATTTTTTTTTCATATTCACAAATTCATTATATCGGGTGTAACATGATAGAGCAAGTATAAGTATAAAAGGTTAGTTGTTATGATAAGGAAATGTAATCGGAGCTTGGAAATTATAAACTGGGTTGGATTTTAAATATAAATTCAATGTTAGTATATACTAATTACTTAGTTGTAAGAGTAAGAACGTCTATATGTAAATTAGAATTGTACAAAATGGTTAAAACTTGAGTTGTCAGAATTCCGGTATGCTTCTTCTCTTTGAATAGAGACAAAATATGTCATGATAAGAAATGAGCGAGAGAGATAGAGAGAGCGAGATCTATATATAGTTCGTGAGATGGTGTGCCAGCGTTATCAGTGCTTCCTGCTTGGTTGCTTGTCTACTACACGCACGCTTTACAAGCCCACATTTGCCTATCATATCGCAAGGGACAAGTCTCGTATGCTTTTACTGTTGTTGCTTAGAATTCGTAGAGATTCCTTTAACCCTTTTAACCATCCAACCGACCTCACCAACTAAACTAAAACCAGCATTCCCATTTAATTCAACTTTATTTCGCACATTTACTTTCAAATGTACAAGTCGTCCCCATTATCAATAATTAAAATTGTTTTTCATTACAACTAATTCCATTTGAATTAATTGTATTGTATAGTTAGTTGTATGTTGTTAGAATGAAGAATCTGTTTTACATTTTATTAATGATCCACAACAGTAGTTCTTCCTTTAACAATAATTTAACTGTCCGATATAGCCGGTATAGAATACAAAACCAAGACAGGTCAATCTCCGATACATTAATTAAAATGTAAAAGAAACAATAAATTTTCTGAAATAGTAAAAATTACCCTTTCAAATTACATTGGAAATGATTTATTTCCAACGTTCATTCAATCTTGTAAAGTTTGTAGAAACGTACAAAATAGCCTCAGGGTACAGCTTTACAAAGTTTTATACAAGTGCTAAGTGCAAAATTAAAGTGCATATAATATTTCTTCAACAATAATAAATCTAGTAGAATTATTTTTATAACCTTTCTCGAATTAATACGATAGTAATACTACCAACTGTATGTTTTTAACAGAAGGCGAACTTTTCAAACGCACTTTTCTTATATAGTAATAATTCAGAATAATGGGGTGATTTTCAAGTTTTAAGACTTTTAGTAAATATTAGATTGTATGATTTATTATGTACATATAAATATTTTCTGTTTATTATTAGAATAATTTTATTAATAACGTTCAGCAATAACTGTATATTTGAAGGATCATTGGTTTTTATTTTAATGTTATGTTAAGGCTATTTCTGAAAGGGTAATGGTATAGTCTGCACCAGCTGCTAGCGAAATTGTGACAAATGGCAATTTACACAGGAACAGTTTGTTCTCTCGCACACCATCTCACAAGTTTCCTTTCAAAAAATGTATACCGTGTGCTGGTGGCCATTTAAAACCACGCAAACTTCCAGACAAACAGTTGTTACAATTTGATGGTGGTATGAGAATGGTATAGTAGTAACCAAATCCAACTATACCTGTCACACACATATTTTCACAAAAAAATTTTTTCTCTCCCCCTAATTTATTTATTTATTCATTTATTTATTTACTACAAAAGTCTTCAATAATAAATTTGGAGCCATTTTAGAGGTCATTTGCAACTTATCGTTGATAGTAGTTATCGTACTATAAGGTAATCTCATGGGAATGATTGTATTACCTTTCTAGAAAGTTTAGGAACTCTAGGGTATATTTAGCATACGTGCGAATCAACTATAAGGAGCTTACACAAATGCCATAGCTCATTTTCATCAAAATTTTCTGCACTTCTGACTATATAGTGTTATACCTATGTGTAATATATACAGTGTGTTTTTGCGATAAGGATGTTCAGCATATGGTGGTCGCGTCGGTGCGGTTTCATTGTCAACTACATTAAAATCGAATTTATCATGTAATAAGCTTTTTTTTATCTAAATAATAACATTAGTAACCATCTTGTGTACGGCATAATATGGTTATTGAATTCGTAATGGGAAATGCTATATACAATACAGGGTGTATACTAGAGTGCAAAATCAGTTTGAAGTTTCCTTAATTAGAATTTTTATTGTAATTATTTTTTTTGGTATCATTTGAAAAGATTAAAAAGCATTTTTTTGAGACATTCATTGCACCCATTACTATTTATATTCAATAATGGTTTGCTGAATTTGCTATAAAATAAAAAAGTTGATTTTATTTTGACCCACTCTTAAAATTGCTACGTGATTGATAACGTTGTTTTGGGCAATGATCATTGGCATTACAGCGAAGTAGAGAACTAATGTTATCTGTAATTACAGGATTACTAAAAAAATAGAACCAAACAAAAATTTGTATAAGTACCTATTCATTGTTGGTACACTATGAGTTATTCATGAATTTGTTTTTGATCTATACTGCTTTGTTATTATGATTCTTTATGTGCCTTCTACATTATTTGTAACGTTTAATGAAGATTGACAGAGAGTTTATTTGAAAAATATGATAGGTACTCTATTATTATTTTGCTCCAAAACTTATTTTGCCTAATTTCAATATTGCTCAATAAAATTGAGGGGATATAAATTTTTTACATATTATCACATTTCAAAGTCTCCTTCAAATCTCCGAATTATAGAATAATAAATATTTTTATTGTCTGAATACATATCTAAATGTTTTGTTTTTCATAGTCTATTTTGAGAAAAAAAATTTCAATTATAAATAATTTAATATCGATCGTTATCTATTGGCAAAAAAAAAAATATGAAAATAGTGTCAAAATATTTTGGTGTATTGATTCAATGAGCGTTTCGTTTTGATATAAAAATAAATATTCAACGGAAAAAAAAAAAGGAAAAAAGATGAGAGTTTTTTGACAAATATCAACACTCAAATATTTTATATAAATGAATAAAATGGAGGAATATATAGTAAATGAGCTATAGTTATGAGAATTTGTACAAAAATGCGCTAAAATGTCTTATAAAAGAGAGGAAAAAAGGATGATTCTCTTCTAGAAAGCGATGAAATAAATTATATGAGAATTTGCTTAGACAATTTTGAAAGAAGGGGAAAAAAATGAGCGAACTGAAAAATATTGTGATTACAAAAATTGTTTTTCCATTTAAATATGATTCTAATAATTTTCGTGTTCCAAAAACCATATAATTATGTAATTAAAAAAATATATATATATAAAGGGTTAACATATTTTCCTAACAAATTTCTTCACGATAGAACCAAATCAATTGGGTTGAAGTAAGTTTTTTTCTTGTTTTATTTCAATAATTATAAAATCAAATACGGAATATCTAAATATTTGCGGTGATTCTCAAATATGATAAGAATATAAGAAACATTCTTATTATTACATTTGAATTTATAAATAACAAGAAATTTAGATCAATAGTAAAATATTGATCATAATAATATTTGAAGTAATGAAATTTTCTCGATAAAGAAATTTATCGTGGAAAGCATAATTTTAATTGATTTATTTTGTAATAATAATATTTATTGCGTAATATTAGAAATTTATATAATAAAATCGATATAAAGTATTTTGCAATTAAGTAGTAGCAATAGTCTGTCTGTTATATCGATAATATAATAAGGTTTTGGTTAGGAATGTTGGTAATGTTCAAGATTTGCGAGTCAATTAGTGAATGTCTTTGTCGTGCGTGAGCTTATCCCAATATGTCACATACACAGCTCTTATTCTATGCATGATAAACAAAACATATATCCACATACATGCTAGAACACTAACTATATATACACAATTCCCCATTCTATTATTTAATTGGTAAATCCAATATTGAGATTAATCATATAATATTAAGGTAATAATCAAGATTTACATATGCTCATATGTGAATATATTATTTAATATTATAATGATTATTAATTAATGTTAAGTTTTTTCTTTTGTATCCTTTATCTCCGTTATTTATGATATTCTAGGTAGAAATATGAAATGCTACATTAAATTATATTGAAGTCACTACTGGCAAATTAAAATTATCTTCAGAACAATAAGGATAATTAGTCGTAGTTGTCTTTTATTCTATTCTTTTCTAATTGTCCTTTATATCTCATTCCATTTACAACTCGAAATCGTGATTTTTTCCTCTTTCTATGTGGCGGTAAATAAGACAAAACAACAATGAATGTTATTTATATGTAATAAGTTATTGCTACGAGGGATATACATATAAAATATAAACATATATATAATATGTACAAAACAAGAGGACATTATTATAGTTAATCCTTGAAAACCTTTTGTGTGTTAATTAGTCAACTTAATGATTCTATATTTTGTCGAAAACTACGTCTATTTATACAATAATAAATTTAAATCCGAAATTTCTAGACTATATACCTATACAGGATTGTCCACCAGAGGCTTTCTTGGCCTTGTAGGAACTCTAGTTCTAATGGAAAGAAAAGAAAATGCACTCGAAGATCTAAAAATTGGGAAATCGTTTTGACGTCAAAATGTTCTCCAAATATCACACTTTGTTTTTTTTTGCACCCACTAGAGCCAGAGTTACAAGACCAGTAAAGCCTCTTCTGGTGGACCATCCTGTATATGTATAAATCTGTAATATTAGATGCTTTTTGTATTTAAGATGAGTAGAAAATTGTTTATCAACTCTTCTAGATGATTCTTTGTCACATTCAAGCACCTGCCTTTGCATTACAATTAGTTAATTAAAACTACCTTGTTACAACAACAATACGGTGATGTTTTTATTAATTAATCGAAAAGTTTTCACAATTTCATGTCCATTTTAGTTATTCTATTATATATTTTATTTTTCTATTGTTTTATAATTAAAATAAAATAAGGTAACTGATGGGAGTAATAAGGCTTACTTAAAGGGAGAATTGTGATAAAATGGAAACTATTCAAGGGTCTTGATAGTAATTATTATTTAAGAAGAGTATTTACTTTAGAATAAATAGAGTGCAACATCGTTATAGTGTCCATTTAGAAATGATAATCTCAGATATTTTTTCTCTCAAAGTGGCAATGCATGTATTTTTTCAACTATTTCTACATTTATTTAGAATAATAGAGAATTGTCCACAACTTTTCTATTTATAAATTTAAATAAGCTTCCATTGAAACCGTATGATAAGACAAAAAGCTTTGAAAGTTGTGCAAAAATTATAAAAACCCATTAAAATTGGTGATTGTTTGTTTGTATAATATCCGTAAAATCATTGTATGGACTTAGGCAAAAGAAGGCGTATTTTTTTTTTTATTGATGTTAAATGGAAAAGTTCCAGACAATTCTGTAGTTTATAAAGCAGCTCTTTAGGTTTTTATCAATCAAATTATTAATCTATAAAACAAATATATTGTACAAAGTTTGAAGATCGATTGCTTAAGCAAAAAGTAATATCTTAAGTTCTTTGAAGGAGTTCGATATGAATATCGAAATTGCTACATGAATTCGTACAATTATTTTTATATAGATTGTTCTATTCTAAAAGGAATACGTTGCTAAATTTTATAAAAAACGTACCTAGAATACTGCAGCTCTTGCACTTCTTTGATTATAGTAAAGTGTTACGATTTGCTTTAATTATTATAATTTTTAGGGTTTTGGGAATGTGTTTCTTTATAAAATGAAAAAATCAATGAATAATCCATTGGTTGTACTCTCTATACAGTCTGTATATTCAAATGTTGATATGAATTTAATTATTTTTCCAATATGTATGGAAATTCAACATATAAATTTGTTATCTTGAATATTATGTAAATCTGTATGTGTGTGTGTGTGTGTTTATGTAAATGGAGTATCCATTCTATATATATATATAAACAAGAAACTATCTAATTCTATTTGGCAATACATCTATGTCTTTCACAAAAAGAATACGACACACACTATAGTTGTTAGAATAAGGGAGAAACCCAAATCTAGTCAAGTACTAAAATAGATTTCAACAATATTTCAACAATTCTACTGTCACTTACACTTATTTATCTTCAAATAGTCGGCATTATCTACCAAATTTACTCGTTTAATTCGCACAAAAAAAAAAAGAAGAAAGAAGTAAATATACTTATCAATCTACTATTAATTTTTAGCTAGGATATAGAAAACGATCAATGTTGTTATATGTATTATTTCATTTCTCAAATTTTACATTAATCTCCTAACCAGAGTCGAAGTTGTTCAATTTCCGACCATTGTTCTTCTCAATTGATAACTGTAACTAAAATAAATATATACACTCATACATCGATACATATTTATATATTATGTACATAAACAATGATAGCTATTGGTGCGTATAAACTATGAATCAACAACCCCAAATCTTTACGTTTCCGTTAACCACCCTTCATTGTTGATATTTTTCGTTTAATCAAAATATAAGGAAAATAATCGAAATGTATTTGATTATCTATTTTATTGAAATATATTTTTGTCAAAAACATTTCTTGATCCTATATAGTTATAGAAGGGATGATAGGATAAGTATGTATAAAACATGAACAAAACAAATCGACTGAAATTGTATGGTAACATGTATATATGTATGTGTATGTCTCTGTGTGTAATTTCAGAATAGGGCACGTTTCACTTCCACCATCAACTTCACTCCTCACTACCCCACTACTACTACTCTATGGTTATATCAAAACGAGTAATGTAGCGAGCAAAACTGATGGTTGAATTTCAAGTTTCCTACGTCTTAATGCAACATATTCATCACGTGTACCATGTTTGCGCCCCCCATTATAAACACCTCTATATATATATATATAGACACCCACATCATATCATGTCAAATATTGGATGGCAAATGAATTATTATTATTATTATGATTTTAATTTATTTCAAAGTAAAAACCAATTTCAAATGATGATGATTATTATTATTATTGTTTTAATGGTAGTCTATATTTGCTTGAGTCTGTAATTCACTTTCTAATTTTCCCGGAATATAACGCATTTATTCCCTGGTTGAAATTGAATCGTTCAGAATGTTTTATATGCAAAGCTAGGCGTTTCGTATTGGTGGTGCGACAAGCACATACACACACACACACACACACACACACACACAGAGGGTGGATTTGCAAAATTAGACGAAAGAAATGGTGGATTAGTTGTCGCGTATTGCATTCTTATTACTATTATACGATTAATTTCACGCGACCATGACTATTTGGCACACCAATTTATTAGTTTGATTTGGAAATGTTGTATGCCATTTGAATAGCAACGAAATCGAATGAAAAAAGAAAAAATAAACAAAATAACAACAAAAAAAAAAAACATCCTTCTCTATGCGCTCATTAATCTTGCTTAAATTGATGTGAACGATAGTCGGAACAAAAATCTCGTCGATACCTTTTAACCTGTAGGTTATTAAAATGAATAGATCCATATCGTCCAGTATCTATTTATCAATTTAATGATATCACTATAATATGTGGAATATAATTTACGATTGCCATTATCCTGAATGAAAATCAATGATTTTTACTATTCGAACAAAATACGATAAAATATCATAAATACAAAAATTAAACGTAACAAAAATGAATAAATAATTATTGAAACTTGATTTGGTACAGGTAATACAAATTTTAATGAGGGAAATTTGTTTGATAATCATTAATAAGAGAGGAACTTTTCTTTTATAACAGTTTATAGGTATCGTTGTATTGGATTCGTTCGTTAAAAAATTTTTCATCTGGCTATATTATCATGGAAGAGGAAGAAGAAAAAAAAAAATTAGCATAAAGTTATAATATTTCTTTTTCTCAACAGGAAATAAAATCGCTTGTGATTGGAAACATCAGGAAGTCGAAAAGTCTTTCGATTTTGTATTCTTTTTCATTCGTTTAAATATATCCATGTTTCTTTCACGAATAAATCTTTTATGCAATAAACTCAAATCGTCTCATTTTAAAGGAAGATCATATCATTACAATAAACAAAGTTAGAAGGATTTGCTTATTATCCGTTTTTTCTTCGCGTTTGATCAAACAAATCAATTAATTATATGATAAGAACGGATGATGGTAATAATAATAATGTTTTTATTAAGTGTTATATTTTAGTGTTTATATATAGTGAATGATCAAAGTAGGCGAAATATTATCTAAGGGGGATGTTAGGTTGAAATAACGTTTGGAATTCTAGACACGAAACTAGAAGTGAGATTTATATGGCCTTTGGTTACTGCTTTTGTCGCTCTATAGAGGTGCTCTATTTTATCGCTTCCAAGTATTAAACAAGGCAATACAATTTCTAACTATAATACATCCTTTAACTTGGTTTTATTATGTTAACACCAAACCAACAATACAACAAAACTGACCAATATAAACCTTATCTAAACTATATATGAGATTTCGTTATGAGATATACATAGGTATATATATACACCTATTTATTATTAACAATTAAATTATATATCTATTACAATAATCAAACTATAATTATATATTATTATTGTTTTAGATTATTGTTTCTTTTGGTTGTTCCATCAAGATTTAGGAGGTGCCTTGGGGGGGAATTAAACAACTATTATTTTATATTCTCAATTCATTCTTTTTATTCAAAATTGAATTTCAAGGAAATTTTTTAAGTGTATGAGCTTTTACTCTAGAAAAAAACAACTTTAATTATCACAGGAAATAGGCTATTATCTTATCATATTAATTCATAATTTCCATTGATCTATTATGAATTAGTCATCAAATATTAAAAGCTTAATTATTGCTTTGAATATTTAATATTACAGATATAGAACTGTCTTGCTTAAATCGAAATTACTATTATTATTATCATCATTATTATTACTATCATGATTATCATTATATAATACGTATATACCATAAAGTTCATGTGCATAAATGTAACGATTCTATTCGAAATTCTAATAATCCAAAATCAATATTCAGCTGTTTTTTTTTAATTGATATTTCATTTAAACTAGAAAGAAATATGACAATTTGGTTACGGTTTACGTTTTTTTTTTTTTAAAGGGGCTAGCTTATTTGTTGAATTCAAAGGGGGGTGGATATGGTCATTAAATAATTTGACCAAGTGTTCAATTTGAAAAATCTCAAGGGTATCACATTTCATATTTCATGGGCCTCTTATAAGTCTCAATACATTAGAAATATAGTAGATTCCGCTTAATTGGGACGCCGGTTTATTGGGTCAGCCGCTTATTAGGGGCATTTTATATAATTCTTTACGTTTATTTGCTGGATAGAACTCCGGTTAATTGGGATAAAACAGTTCCAAATTCTCGTCGTCTCACCAGTCAGCAAAATGTGTTTGGGACAAAATGGGTGTTCCAGAAGTGTCCCGTTTAAGCGGAATCAACTATACTATTTTCTATTTGTATGCAAATACTAATTGAGCTTTTCTCTGTTTCTGTTGTTTTTGTTTTTTTGGAAATCTGACTATTAGCAGCCATATATGTTGAATATAGACAGAAATTGCAGCTTATTAGATTCGACAGGGGACCGTAAGGCATAAAGTCCTATTTCTATTGGACTATTTGTTTTCTTTCAAAAAAAAAAAAAACCACCCAACTCTCAGTTTTTTCGTAAAATTGAAATTTTTGTTGTCAATTATCATTAAAATTAAAAATATCACAGTTCTCAATTCTAGTTATTTTTTGGAAAATTTTATATGGAACAACCCCTATTGAAATGAATAATTAATTTCGACTCCATCTATTTAAAAGTTAATTAATTTTTGATTCGATTTGTGAAACAGGTGGAAATTTTTTATATTTATCAATTTACCTTTTTAATAATTTAAATTTGTTTGTTATATTTTCAAAAATCAAAGTTCCCGAATTTGTTGTCGACTATATTATTTAAATTATAAACTCTATAAATTAACAATTCTCCAATTTGATGATGTAATATTAGATAAGATTGTATAGAATATTAGGAAACAAAACATAGAACAATGTTGTTATTTTGAGGTTTTATTGCCATTGTGGGATAATCGCATCTGCTTGTCATTCTATAGTATATTTGTATGTTGTAAGTATATGTTTTGTGCGGTTTTTAGAATTATGAATCTAGAAACACATTTGGAACAACACGCGGGATAATATGAGAATAGATTTTATTATTAAAATTATTTATTTATCTATTTTTTATCTGTAAAGCTATTATTTATTCAACTAAATTGGAAACAAAGTTAATAAAGGAATCTTGGAATGAATCGCTTGGGTCCAGTTTTGTTTTATTTTTTTATGATTTTTTTTTTTTGTGGATATTAGAGGGTTATATGGAAGTATTGGGACTTTTTGATAGACATAAAACTAGAGCCTTTGCGACAATTGTGAATTTATAAATATAATCCCAAAAATAATTGTATTTGTAAGTAATAAACCAAATTCAAATAATATTCTTCAAATTATCACAAAAGTCTCTCAATTTTAATATATGTTAGACAAAGATAGATAGAATACAATCCATTGTTATGAAACTGGCACGTCACAATCTACTACTAACACACTACGATCATCATCATCATCATCATCATTATAATCATTGGCAATTACATCCGCAAAGTGTCACCAAAACTAATCGAAGGAATCAACTAATTCGGTAGGTTGTCGATGTTAGTATATAGACGACGTCGATGAAAACGACGCTGTCGTTTATTTGACAGGAGTTGCCTAAAAACTGTTCTACACTGCAGTAATTACTAAACTTTGGATCCTTAGGTGGTGTGTTGTAGAGTTGGTTGGTTTGAGAGACCCTTTAAAGTGGTTCTTTAGTTTTCGCTTGAATCGACTTCGATTTTCTAACTAAGTATACACGTTTCTGGCATACTGCCATATAGATGTTAAATGAAAGAATTTAATAATAAAATTTCTAACAAAAAATTGAAATTATCATTATTCCAATTTGGTTTTTTTGAATTGTTTCAATAAAAATTTCTTTACAATCAAAATTATTGCAAAAACAATTAATATTAATACGAAAATTATATCAATTAAATAATACGAATAAGTTGGTATTTCTATTATAGGACTTTCTATATGATCGGTTCTTTTCGATTTCAAAACCCAATCTATCCACCAAATGGCCTTATCAATCGATTTGAGCGGCTCTTCTGTCAATAATGGAGCTAAATCTTTCAAATTTTGTCGAAATCTATGAAATAATAAACAATAAAATACAAAAAAATATATCTATATGGACAATAATTTACTTATCATTATTAATGATTTCAATAATAGTTTCTTTCAATATTTCCTCATTAATATTACAATTGTCGATAGAACGACCAATTTTTAAAAATTCAACACGTTTAATATTACTGAATTGATCGCCATAGAATGGTATCCCTAAAATTGGGGTTTTTGTAATTATTGCTTCTTCTATGGAATGTAAACCAGCTTGTGTTATAAACAATTTCGTATTATTGTGCCCTAGAATTATGTTCTATATATATAATTTTGATTTTTAATAAAATAAAACGATAATATACTTAGAATATCCTGTTGTGGTGCCCATGATAGTATTTTAATATTTCCAGGTAGATTGTCTAAATTACCTTCAAATTTCCATATAATTCTATACGGTAGTTGTTTAAATACATTAATAAACAAATTCTTTTGTTGTTCAGTTAATGAAAAACTTTTAATATTCGAACCTAAATTGAAATAAATCACACCATTTTCTGCATCATTTAGAAATTGCGCCAAATCCGGTTTTAATGGTTTAGATGGTAAAATTTGTAATCCATGTAAATGGACAATTTTTGGAATACGTGGTGACGCCTCATGGAAACCCGGTATGAAATTTTCAAATATCAAATGAAAATCTCTGATAATCTCCATTAAATCTATAGATGGATTATCGAAATATTTCCGACTGATTTCTTGTTGTTTCTTCAATAATAGAAAATTATTGAAAAACCTATTGAAAATCTCGAAAACAACCACAATTGTCCGTTGTAATAAATGCATATCATCAATAAATTGTAGATTTGAATCTAATTTTGCTATAGGATTATTGATATTACCAAAAATGCTTTTTAAATTATTGTTCAATTCCATTGATGTTATACCAATTATGGGACAATTGAATTTTCTAGCAAAACCAAACCATGCCGGTATATGAATTTCACTAATAATTAAATCGTAATTATCATTTGTATTGATCAATTTTTGTATATCGACATGTTTGAATTGTTCTTCAGTTATATTATTCATTACAAAATAAAGGTATTTCATTAAAATTATTACGTTCGGTTTGGAATGTAGAATTTTTTCCATTTGATGTATTTCATATACTAATTTATATGTGAAATTTAAATCGATTTGTTTTACATTTGATTTAGTTGTATTTATTGGATTTGTTGTTATTACAGTTAATTCATGATTATTATCACTTAATTTTTGCCATAACGGACGGAAATACAATTGATGACTATAGAATGGACTTGGGAAAATACATAATATTCTAGCACAATTACAAAAATTATTCAATAAAACTAAATATAGAATTTTTTCCAAAAACATCTTTAATAACACTAAAATTAAAATTAAACAAAATAGAAAATTACCACTGCCTTATCTTACAGATAATTGTGTTGATTTAATAATAAGAGTTAAATGTATGGGATTAGTTCATTTTTTTTTTTTGGTTTTTGTTTTCTAAATCGTTGAACAATAAAATCCAGTAATGGTGACATGTTTATGGTGTTTTAAATTCATTCTAAACGTCAATATCTCCCTCAAGACCGTTTTAGTTCGAGATAGTTGATTTTCGTTTCAAGACACAAATGGGATAATTTAGATCAATACTACTTTGTTTTAGTTTATATCGAATTTTCTACTCTTCGTTAATTTTTTTCGTTTTTTTAGAAATTTAATAATCCAACAAACAAAAAAAAATTAGGGAAAAATTCAATTTACGTATAGCAAAATTAATGGATTTATTCCAATATAAATGCTATTGGCAGCTAAAAGTGCAATTTATTGAACGGAAAAAGTTTTAAATTTAATTTGATTTTGCCCGTTCTTTAAATCAACTTATCCCTTGGATAGAGAGAGCAATCCTAGATGGAATTTAACAAATCCAATATTACTTCTTATACTTACTACAAGTTTTAATAAAATTTATTATAATAAGACATTTTTATTTATGTTAGTTAGATGTAAATTTTGTTTTTATTTTTTTTAGAAAAATCGTGTACTGACCAAAAAACCATAGATTTATTCTTGAGTAGCTCTTTTTTGTTAGAGAAAATCGGCAATGAAAAGACCGTTGGTATATATAATCGAGTAAATCTTTATATTCTGTCGAATGGAACGGCAAGTAAAATTAAAGCAACCATAGATTTTTTCCCTTGTGAATAAACTTGATTTCTATTAAAGACTCGAGGGATTGATCGTAATTTTTCGTGAAGGGGAGAAAAAAACGATTCCTTTTCGACTAGAACAGAGAAATTAGAATTAGAAAGGAACAAAAAAAATAATCGAGTTAAAATCTAGATATTTCGTAGGAAAATTGGTCCAATTTTGTTGTTTGATTCGTAAAAATGCAATCATCTCGGATTCACGGAATGCATATTTATATTAACGCAATGACAGTAAATTTCCATTAATTTAAAACTTGAGAGGTTTATTATTTGGAAATCGAAGGATTTTAAATTGAATCACTTATTTAATTTAATTTTTTTTTCAATAAATATCTTTAATAATATCAGGCAATTTATGATAGAGCATAAATAATTTGAGATTTAATTGTGAAAATTTCCAATAAAGAAAAATCAGTTATTCCACATGACTTTTACGATTAACTAAAATCAATTTCATTAATTTTTTCATCGTATTATAAAATAATAAAATCGGCTTGAACATACGCAATAATACATAAAATATAATGAAAAATGTTAAAATAATGAATGCATAAACATCAATTAAATAATATTGATAGAATGGTAGATCAACAGCTGCATATTTTAAATGTCGTGCACCATTATGTCTTAAAACATATTCAATCCACCATATAGATTTTTCTAATGCTGTTTGTGGTTGATCAGTTGCAATTTTCGATAATTCAATAATTTGTTTTTTATATTTACAATCAGTAATTAATTGTAGTATTTTATGTTTGAATTCGTCAATAGTAAAATGATGGAAATTCATTGATAGACCGAAACCTTTTTGAACTAATAGATGTGAATTGTAACGTTGATCACCAAAAAATGGTATTGATAATACTGGTATTTGAAAATGTACAGCTTCATCTAACGATTGTAAACCACCTTGTGTTATAAATAATTTGATATTCTTATGTCTTAATACATCTTGTTGTGGCAACCATTTACGTATTTCGACATTATCTGGTTTATTTACCAGATCATCCGATTCGAATTTCCATAAAACTTTATACGGTAATTGTTTGAATGTATCCAATAATTTATCTAATTTGTCTTTTGGTAATAATTCACTTTTAATATTTGTACCTAAACTAAAATAGATAACACCTTCTGTTGCATTATCCAAATAATTCTGTAAATCGTTTGGTAATTGTTTCGATGGTTGTATATGTATACCGCTAATATCAATAAATGCTGGTACAGTTGGTATTGGATTTCTTATAGCTAAATTCGTATTAACTAAAATTAAACTAACATCTTTCGATATAACATCGATGGATCGTATATTACCAAAATGTTGTTGTGCCATTTTATCAATTTTCGGTAATAATCGATATTTATTACTGAATTTAAATAAAATATCAAATAATGTACTAATTACACGTTGTTTAAATGTTAAATTCGATGAAAATGGTAAAGTTATAGCTGGATCTAGGACTGGATGTCGTGGATTACCAATATGCTCATATCCACTACCAACTAGACCAACTGATGTCAAGCCAACCATTGGACAATTGAATATATCTTTAAAACCATACATTACCGGCCATAAATATTCAACTAATAATAAATCATATTTTGATGAATTTTTGTTCGCTATTAGATGTTTAACTTGTGGATGATTCAATTGAAATTCAGCTATTGCCATATATGCTTTGGTTAATAGTCGTAATTCTTCAGATGTTGAATGTTCTTTAGAACCCAATGTAGCAATACTATGTTGTTTCCATATATTATAACTATAACTTAAATCGATTTCAGTGAGATTCGTTAATTTTGAATCGTTCAATGGATTTGGTGTTAATATTGTTACATCATGTCCATTCAATGATAATTGACGCCATATTGGTTGATAAACAATTTGATGACTATAACTGGGTGTTGTAAATATACCCAATATTCTTGCACTATTCACAATTGAAATTAACAAGAACAAACCAAATATTGACGACAACATTTTATTGAACGTTCAAAATCACAATTAAACAATAACCTAAGTTTATATTATTTATATATGAATGGGATAGAGTAATTTTTTTTCTTTTTCTTCTAATTGTAGCTATCAACTTCTCATTATTATTGATACTTGAGATTTGATTGCTGATAAATCATTCACATTTCACATGATTTTTTTTCGATAATAATTTGTGATTAAATTTTTTATCATTAAAACTTGCTGCAATAATAGTTACTTCAAGTGTTTATTGTTATCATTTTTATCAGTTTAGAAGCTTTTCAATTATATTTGAGTAGATAAAAAAAAATCAAGGACTTTTTCTATGTGTATATAGTTGGACCACCGAAACATCTTTAGTTGGACTAAGTTACGACAAAAATCTGACATGCTTCAACATATTGACATAAATGCAAAGATTTGTTGATCTGACTATAAATCTAACATCTCTGTTTTTTTTTTCCTACGTAATATTACGGATTCAATTAGAATTATTCTATTTATAAAATCGTTGTATTATCAATTCTCTTGAATCTTTGTGTTATCTTTTAATTTTTAAATGTAACAAGTATTATGAAAGAAATGACTTCTCTTTAATTAGTTTTGCTCAACTCACCGAGAACAAATTTACATTTAAAGTTGATTACATTTAATAGACTGTCCTCCTCATGACAACAAATCAAAATATTCGTCAATTATTAATCGATTTTCAAAATTTTGAGTTTTATTTATTTTACAAATTTCGAAGAAAAAATTGATCAATCAATAATTTTTTATTTTTCTTTGGAAAAATAAATTAATATTCTATTTTCTCAATAACTACTTGTCGTATAGTGGGCATATTGTATTTGATGATTTTTCCACGTAAAATATTCATGATTTCATCAAAAACAATAGAATGTTTTGAATTAAGATCTGATTAAATTCCAACTATCTATCATTTATATCTCTAAAATGAAGGTTTATACAATAAAAACGATGTTTTTAAAAAATCATATTCACTTTTTTACAGACAGGAACAAAACATCGATGTTATTAAATCTTGATTGATAATAAATGATATTTTGAAATATCTGTCTATAGATAGAAAGTTTGAATGTTTATAAATACAATTATTGTTTATACAGGATGTAACAGAATAACTATTACTAGTTTCAAAAATAATAAAGGATACTTGAATAAACATTTTATATTAATAAACTATAGTGTCCGGAAATTTTTCGATGTCGAGATGAAGCAGAAATCTTTAAATCGCCTTGCTTCGTCAGCTGCTAATTCAATATTTCCTCGTGCTTGAGTAATATACGGAAATTAAATGAGAGATATTATTGGAACATTCTTACAATTAGATAATTCAGAAAGTCTCGACAACATGTACTTTTAGTGGGATTCGTGAATCATTGGATAAACATTGACCACCTCACTCTCCGGACCTAACGCTTCTAGATTTTTCTTCTAGTATATATTTAGGAATCTAGAACTATTGCCTGAAATTACATTTTCTTCAATTTTCAATGATAATACGACTGTACGTATTCTGGCGGTAGGAAAGAGTATACCAGTTTACTAATAGAGACTTTGCTATAAGGGTTTTAGGGAATTAGAAAGAGCCCATTCATGGGTGGTGTCCGTTAAGGGAGGTTTTACTATAAAAAAAAGTTATCACTACTAAATATAACCAGAGTATTTTTAGATTATCGACCAAATTTTTTGCCTTTGTCCTTGATAATTTCGATAATTTAACTATTCTATAATTAACACAATTGAATTATTTAAGATTAAATAATGTTCAAATAAAATATCAGTTAGAATGATATTATTTAACACAAAACTGAAATTCAAGTAATCCTGCAGGATTCCAAACATGGGTGTTTTTATTTTTTTTTTTTAGATTGATTTTGATAGGGAAAAATTCTATTAATAATTAATGTTATGTTCCCAATGGTTTTTACTGTTTATATGTATAAAGAAAATTGGAATTTTCGATTGTAATTTTAGAGAAATACATACACCCTTTTCGTTATTCAATTTATTAAAAAAAAAAAGTTTACTTTCCAAATGAAATTACAATTGAAATCGCGTTTGTAAACAAAAACGTACAATAATTTAAAACTTGAAAATTTTCAAATTAAAAATCAACCTAACGTCAGGTATTTTTATTAAATTTAATAACGGAAAATGTGTGAAAATTCAAAAAAATAATTGTATGATTATTTAAACATAGAATAATCGTTAGAACTGATCAAAACTGAACTGCTTTCTTAATAATATTGTTATTATTTTTATTCTGTGAAATATTTAAAAAAAAAAAAGATAGAAATAAAGATAAGATCCAATGTCTGTTAAATTTCAATTTAAAATGGTTGTATTTGTATTTTATAAAGTCTAGATCGATGCGACCAATTTAAAATTTTTATTTTCAATATCTTTAAAAAAGGTTCACATACAGTTTATTGAAGAATATACGTATATATTTTTTTATATGAGGCAAAATTCCATATATTTATTAAAGAAGCATACATATATATACTATTGCAGATTGCCAGTTATAATAATACATTCATCGGCGCTTTCACTCTCATTAACTAGAAATGTGAGTCAATAAGCTCCGATGAATGTATTGTAGCTACCATTAAATGCATCCTTGTATGATAGACAAAAATCTTTAATTAACGGGTACTTGCGACCAAATTTTGATATATAATCCAGCTAAATTGTGTTGCTCTATTAATAATAACTTATAAAATTTGCAGTTTGTAAGGACTATAATTTATAAATGACGATAGATAAAAATAGAGACCTGACGTCAAATCATGTGTATATAATGACATTTTTATCGATAAAAATTTGATTTATATCAATGGAAAACTATTGTTGGATTGTAGAGAGAAAAAAAACAAACACTCAATACCACTTATTGTTAGATAGGATTTTATTCAATTTAATTAAATATAGAATTTGAGATTTTATCACTTTTTTTTTATGAAAAATAGAATCCCAGGTGTTCATTAGATCTAATCTGATTCATATCAATTGAATATTAGATGTACGTTTTTTTTTTTAAATTTATTTATTTGAAAATAATATTACTTAATCTGGTCAAAATCTAAAGGTTCTAGTTCAGTTCCAAAAATTCATCGTTTTCAAAAATACAAAAGTGATATTTCTATTTAATTCTAGTATGACAATAATTTCACTACTTATATCAATTGTCGATTATGATTGGATTTCGTTAGATTGTTATCCCAAAGGAATAAATTCCAATTAAGGAACAATTATATATATACTGCTCCCAAAAGCTATCAACGTTGATAGAATCAATTTCTATTATTATAAGAATAATAATAATAATAATAATAATATCAAATAATGAAGGATATTCGGTTTAATTTTCATACATAAATATGAATTTGATTTGAATTAACATTATTATTCATGCATGCATCACTACTAATAAAATAAAACAAATTAGAAATTATATTGTTATTTGGAAAATCATTAAAATTTTTAATTTGCCCGGAAACTTCCCTTTTAGTTCATTATTACAATTTTTTTTTTATTTTTATTGGTTGTTATATACATATTTTTTGAAGCTATACCATCACTTACAATTTTAAAACTTGTCACGAAAGCTTAGCTAACTGGGAACTTCCCTCGTTTATTCATAAATCAAGTTAAGCCTGATTTCAACTTACCCTATATATGTATGTATGGATAAAATTCACCCCTTGTGCCCTACAAAAATTTTTCGTATTTATATGTTTTCCGTCGTATTCGTCATCGCTATGATTCAGTCATAATTTGGCTTTTTTTTTTTTGTTTTGGTTCCCAGTAGATTATAATTACAAAAAGGGATATGTTTGTTTGGAATTATTGTGGCAGTGGAACTTTGGGATATTTTTTTCAAATTACTAATGATTAGCTTCCAAAATAATAAGAGCGAATAAGGTCCAACTCTATTTTTTTTTCTCAATGTAATATAAATAATTGGAATTCATCCTATAACCACAATCAGAGGCGTGCTGGCCCACCGGGACGCTGGTGGACCGCCGCTGGATTTCAAAGAATGTGGTTATCATATGACATTAATTAATTAATATGACAATAATTAATAATAATTTTTGTTGTACATACTAAGAGTCGAATGGTTACTCTAATGTTTTCTCCAGAAATATGTTCATATAGAAAAACAATTGTAGGCTGCACTTTTGCCGAAAATCCCACCCTACACAACACGACCCTGATAGTAATTCTAGGACTTGTTCCGGTCCTGGTAGGTCTAGGACAGCCTTAGGATTGAATTCATGCTTTCGACTTTAGAGCAATGTTGGGATATTCTAAATATTCCTAATGTATGGTAAAATATTCGAAATTTTGAGAATTTGAACTAGTAGTAGTTTACAATTTCGGTGCTTTTAATCAAAAAATATTTGGAATACATAATTTACTACAATTTCTGTTGAAAAACTCAATTTAGATCTGCATACTAAATTTCTTCAAAGATTTGATTCGTATAGTTTTTCCTATCGAATGGAATCTTTAAAGGAAAATCTATTTTCATTCAAATTTCAACCAGTTTTCGTGTGTCATCGAGAAAATTCTTCCAGATTTAAAATTTGTCAAATCTAACATATTTAGTGTACCTATATTTATGTCTTTGAAATTTGATTTTACGTAATGGTCCGATAAATTTTTCCCATTTCCCTATAATTTCACAAAAAAATTCGAAAATAAATCAATCAAAATACAACAGAATATCGAGGAATTGATGCAAAATGCTTTGAAATTTTGACAATGCAAGAAAACTTACAATGAAAGGGACGCAACTGTTCCTCTCCTATTTTGATGAAATTGGACACACAGGTAGAGCACCAGAAAAATAGAGGTAATGTGTAATTGCCTCTTAAATTACCACTCCAAAACAAATTTTTCGCTATATCTCGAGAACCAACTGAGATATCGAATTCAATCATAAATCAAAATATTTCGCACAGTTAAAACTATAATATACCACCTAATTAAACGATACCCTTCGATTTTGCGGGGGCTGAAAAATATGTGGGAGTTAGTAATTTTTTGCCCCATTTAACGTGCAGTGCTTGTGGTACCTCAGCAATAATGAAATGCAGTTGCTACAAAGAGCACCTTCATTTTGAGCATTTTTCAACGAATTGTCATTATTGTAATTTATATATACCGTAAAATGTTGTACAAACGAGGCATTATAATAAGAATAAGTACCTACCTATATTTTGATGATAATCATCAAGATGCTTAGGTATTTCTTTTTTTATTTTCTCCCTTTATCATACAATCTCCTTTATTTCCTTTTTTTAGAATAATTTATCATTAAAATCAACAATTTGGCTATCGGTTAATCTCTAGTTACGAAAATACTGTTGATAATACGCCTTTTGCATTATTACATTGATGAATCGAAAAATCCAAAAATAGGTAACTTTAGTTTTTTAATAAGGTTTATGAATATAAAAAATTTTACCAGGAGAGGGGAAAAAGGTACTAACCCTCACATCTTTTTCAACCCCTGCAAAATCAAAGGGTGTTGTTTGCTAGGTGGTATATTATAGTTCTAACTGTGTGAAATAATTTCGTGTTTGATTGAATTCGATTTCTCGGTTGGTTCTTGAGATTTAGCAAAAAATTTGTTTTGGTGTGGTAATTTCAAGGGGCAATTTCACCCCCTGAATGTGAATTTTGGCAGCTAAAAAAATAAGCATCCTCTTTTTTTTTTTTGGTGCTCTATCTGTGTGCCAAAATTTCATTCAAATTGGAGAGGGATAGTTGTGTCGCTTTCCTTGTTCGATTATGTATTTCCAGTTAATTTAAATGATCTAATTGAATTTTCTCTAATCAACTTTAACGTTAATTCGACTTCAAAGTCGAATTCTTCAATGTTATCCCAATTTTTTCGCTTTTTATTCGTCGACTTTCGTAAAAGAAAACTGGATTTTCATTCATTTTTATTTTTGAAGAGGGAAGAAATTTTAGATTAATACTTTCGTGGGTGGAGAATTTCGTTGCAAATGAAATGTTTCAAAATGCGTATATTTCTAAGAAAAATAAATAGTTCTATAAATATTTAAACAGTCTATTGCTAATGAACTATATAGTTCCAATTTTGATTCATCAAAAATTGAAAGAGAAAAATAGATCAATTTCCATCTATTTCCGTTATCATTATATCCCAAGTAAATACAGTTATTTACCTAGAATTTTATTTAACGAATGTATTTTTATTGATTTTTGGATTTATATCAACATTGGATTGAATTTTTCCTAAGAACTCGACAATTTTCATATTTCCATCTCAATTCTAATAAATTAATCAACGTATAACAATTTGCAGATTATTGCAAATAATTATTGTCAAATATGTAGAAATTAACTGGCAAAAATGTTATCACAGAACCGTGATCAATTGGTTTTGTTCTTATCTTGTTGTTGGATTGTCGGCTTGCGACAGGTGTATCTGTATTGAAGGGCTGCCGTTAGATCAGTAGTTATCTATCAGACAGCTAGCTAAGCTAATGTTAGTACGACATTATTAAAAATTTCATTTGCCAAAGTATTTTTTAATCTATCACAAGTAGCCAAGTTTTTGTAAACAGCTTAAATCGAGAACAACAACAGTATTGATTAACGTGAGACACTCTGTATAGTTATGTAAGGACTATAAGGTAAAATATAAAACATAAAGATAATAATAGAATAACAATACTTGTTGGGTTTACTACTACTATCGTCGTCTTTGGTAAATATGCCGTTTATATCCGTTTCCGGTCTGTTGGAAATTACATTATCGACCGGGATAAAGTTTTGATAGATAGATCGCAGTTAACATTGTCATATAATGTGGGGTTGATGGTAATATGGTATGTAGGAGGTTCGAGGGTAGTAATGGTGAGAAGAGGGTTTATTATAGTTGGTATAGTTTGGTATGGGGGTTTTGTTAGTTATTCTAGTCACGATCTATGAGGTAGTGTGCCTCGCTTCTATTCAACCAAATACTGGACTGTTATTGACCTGGCTAACATCACCACAAATCACAATTTAGATATAGATTAAGGGAAATACATATTTACATCATACATACATATAACGAATTATATATATATTGTAGTGTATACATATACCTATGTCGTTATATGAATAACTATTAACAATTGCTTTACCAGGTATATTTGCCAAAGTGTTTTAACCATGTGCAACAATTTTGGTATGAAGCTATGTAATAATTGTAGATGGTTGTAGTGGAAAGTTAATAATATACTCTTGTGTATTGGAGTTCTCTAGTAAATACAAACATACGTACAATTTTATCTTTATCCACGTCTACTCGTGTATCTTGCTTATTCAGTAATGATAATAATAATAATAATAATAATATTACTCACAATTTTAAGTAATAATAGTAACAATAATAACAACAATTACCGACTAGTAAATATAGTAGATTTAGTTTATAAATTTATAATAGTCCCAATTGAGGGTAATAACCCGATTATATAGTTGATAATGGACGCAATTCAGTGCGCTTTCGCCAAAATTTATGTTTTAAATCTGACAATATACCAATTTACAATGATTATATTTCAATTCCTATTATTATAAATGATTTCACTTATTTATATAAATACGAATTATTTTTCTCAAATTAATCAACTAGAATAATTGCAAATTATGGAATTATTGATGTATTAACTGCCATCAATTTGAAAATTTGATATTAAAATTCCAGTACGATTTTCAATTATTTGTTGGTTCTTTTTTTTGTATTTTAATAATGGAGATTTTTGAAAATAATTTGCATGAAGGAATACAATAAAAATTCTGATGAATGTCAAGGAAAATACTATAAAAGAAATCCATTAAAATTAAAATTTGTCTGTACGAAAAGAAAAAGCATTTCCTTCCGCTTAGCACATTTGACAAACAATAGAGATGTTCCATATAAATAAAATTATTGAACAACCAATTTGTTTGGAAAATACTAGGAATTCGGGAGAAACATTCATGAATTCGGTTCAATAATTTGATCGAAAACGAAAAATTCATCAACACAAACATTCAAAAAGACTATAGAACAATTTTTTTTTTTTTGTAAGATTGTACGCGTCTTGAAATATTTTATATTAGATTTGAAAAGAAATTTCTAATATATTGTGTCTTTTTCCGCACTATGTAATAAGTGGCCACGGAAATTTTGAAATTTTGATACAATTCAGAATCACCTCACCAGGAATTTCCGATCAAATTTTGAAAATATATTAAACCCTATATTTTATGAAATTTTCTTGTCAATAAGTTGAGAAAATCTATCTCAAAACTAAACGTTATCTAAAAAAGATATTTATACAGTAAAATCTCCCTTAACGGACACCTCCCTATAGTAGACAGTTTTTGTTTCTTCGCACGACAGTAGAGGAGATACGGTGTGTTTAAACGGACGTGGATACCAAAATTTAAATTCTGGTAGTATTGTGGATACTTAAATTTACCTTTCAACAAGGGACAGCATTTCTCGAACCGAGATTGATATTTGAAATTAGCTTGAAAGTCGGAAGTTAATTTTTCACTATATCATTTGCGACAATTGATTTTGGTAACCTCCCAACAGTGGACACCTCTCCACAACGGACATTTTCAAATTCCCCATGGATGTCCATTATGGAGAGGTTTTACTGTACTTATTAAAAAGAATTTCTATGCAACACAGAAAACGTTAAAATTTTAAGGATAATAAATTTATTTGTAAAGATTTATGTTGAGAATTTCCATTTGATCAGAATTTTACGGATATCGTTTAAGAAAATTGATACGTGAAAATAATATGAATTGTTTGATTAAAAGAAAAAAAAACATTCTTTGATCAAAATTCCCAAACTAATAATTGGAATTCTCAAAATTTTTCCCATATGTATTTGGCAAATTCAAAGTATGCCGTTGTTCCTCCAAAGCCTAGAGCTTTCCTAGTTCAACCGGGGGCAGAATTATTCATCTAATAAATAATAAAGATCTGTACTGCCTCCAGTTTCTATTATAAATATTCATCAGAAATCAATTGAATTACTTTAACATTCAAATTTAATCATTATTAATTTGAAATGATCCACAAATTTTTACGTTCGTGTAAAATTCCAATCAAACACAGAAAATAACAATAGAAACGTAATAATAAGAAAATTATTGTTGAATAATAGTGATACGATAAAAAATTTATGAATACGATAAATTCTAAGGAATTTCATGAGAATACCACAAAAAATAAATCTATTGAAATTTGTCTTCAAGAATCAAGAAGTGCGGAGGAAAAAAAATTTCCGCTCATCAAATTTCACGAACAATGAAAATGTTAGATAAATTTATTTATTGAATAATTTAATTGAAAATTGGAACAAAAAAAAATTCAGTTCAACAATTAACTGGATGGGGGGAGATGTACTTGTATAGGTAGATTTTATATGGGGATGTTTAATAATTAGGATTTTTTTTCTATAAAACATTAAATAAATCCTTTATCATCATAATTTTTAATTTTATTCATGCTTTATTTTAATTGTAATCGTTTCGCTCACATAATACTACATTAAAATTCAAGGACTCCATCATGAATTATTTACTTATTTATCTTGGGCAAAGGGAATATTTACCATCGACAATTTCTAATACTTAAAGCTATAGGCAACCAATTCGACAATTTTCTGAATAACATGTTTCAGATTGAATTTCAAGATTGGAAATAATTACTCTTGGGTATTTCCATTTTTTTTTTCCCTTCTACATCTTTAAGCACGAAAAAACTATTTTATATACGAAATGTATTCGTCAATGTTGTCATCTTGTTGGTGATGATGGTTTTTCTTTTTCAAAAAAAAAAAAAAAAGGAAAACATGTTTATTTTAGTAAATAACTTTGGCTTGGGTTTGGGTTGTTGTTATTGTCGTCGTCCTAGCCCGTAAACAGTGCGATTTTCCATTTTTAAGCTTATTCTTCGTTATATTAAACTTGTATGAGTTCATATAACGAAATTGCAATAAAAGCTGGAAATTTTCTAGGAGTTATAGAGAAAGTTTCCTTCATAAATTTTCAGTAAATATCTCTTTCTTTCTCTGTTTTTTTTAAAATTCTTTTATATATTTTCGTGTGCCGGTAGAAATTGAGGGGGCTATTATCATTATTATTATTATCATTTTTTGTTGTTGTTGTTGCGCATGTTAGTAGGTATAAGAAAAGCTAAAGTTCTAATTTTAAGTAGAAATTGTTTGCGCCTTTATTTGTTTGTTTCAGGCTCACCCCTCTAAACAAAAATTTTCTCATCATCCACTTTTCCATTTCCACCCTTCTATCGTATTTGTATTCAAAATGGATGATGTAAGTAAAAAGATCTTTAAGTAACAAAAGAAAGTTGATGAACGAATGGCTCACTTTTTCTGCTCATTTAAACCATCTATGTATGTGTTAGATATAGCAAGTGTATATATAATCTACCCGCATATATATATATTATATAATAGAAAACAACTAGAAATCTTTTAGTAAATGGGATCCGTTTCAATACTTTTAGGATGTGGGAGCAAAAAAATTAATTGCCTTATGTTGTAATGGTGTATTTCCGTCTCTAATATACCACCGTTAATTATTTAAACAATAGATTCATAAAATCGAAATTAATTATTAAAGTTTTATTTCTTATATAGATTGAATTGTGTTTGAATTTCTAATGAAAATTCCACTTTTGTCCCTTTTCAAATTTTACGAAAATTCATCTAACTTTAATTAAAATAAGAAATTTTATGTGGTATTTAGGGTAGCAGTCGTTATTTTTTTTTTTTTAATTCAAATTTAAACAAATAATGGTTCATTACAGTTTTTACATTATATCTATGTATGTATATATAGATAAATTACTAGTTTGACGAAATATCGATTATAGAATTTTCTATTGATGTCATCGTATTTTTTATTTTTTTTTCCGGGCATTTAATATCAATCAATACTCATTTTATATTGAATAATAACTAGTGAAGAAACTGACAAGTGACAAAGTAATCAAGGAAAAAAAACCATCCATTTATGTCGAGGGTTTTACCAATTTTCCAACTAAAATAGAAATTTAATTGAATATACTTATAATAAAAATAAAAATATTCCAACCCTATTATTAACAAATAAAACCGTGTTCAAATCATATATAGGTATATATATATATATATTTTTTATTTTATTTTTTATTAATAATAATAATAATCTGTATTTTTATGGAACAAGGGTGAACAACCACCAACAACCAAATATTATATGTTAATGTTGGTAACACGTGCTATACACATCACACCAACCACCTTTTGGAATTTTCAACATGACCTGACCAACAGTTCTATGTCAACGTAAACGTGACAATAATAATGATAAATATATGATATTTCGCCTTAATTTTTGAATTATTAGTTGTAGTATTTGCTGAATAAACTTCTCTATATAGGATTCATTCAAGCTTCTATCGTTTTGTTGAATCGAAAGTTTTTTGTTTAGTTAAAAGTGGAGATTTTCGGAAATATATCAAAGAAACGTCTCAATAAGTCATAGGGAAAACAGTGGAAAATCAAATAGAAACCTTTTACAATACAAATAAAGGATATCCAAGCTTTTTAGCTTTTGTGGTTTGGTTTTCTACAAATATGGAAAGATTCTCTGTAAACTGATTTGTTATCTTTCTCTTTTGATTGATTCGTTTTTCTTCAAACTACCACCTATAAATATTTTAGTGAATTTCAAATGAATTTGTTTTTGCTTTTTTTTTTCTTTCTAATTTTTATTTTGTGGAGTTAACAATTGTCTGGTTTATGATTGAAAGTTTCTCACGCACAACAATTTCTAGGAGAACGCAAAAAAAAAAACAAAACAAAACAAAACGTGTTACGGTTTTGGATTTTTCGTGGTCTTCGATTTCACAAAATTAGAGAATTTTTAGTTTTATTTTTAATCTAAAGAAAAAATATATGTGTATGTTGAGGAAGAAGCAACAATTGACCGCATCAATCAGCCGAGCGTATCCGAAATTAACTAGAAATAGATTTTATTTTTAAATCAGAATAAAACAAAAAGATTTTCTAAGAAATTTTGAAATAAGAAACCAACTGGGAACAAGAATAGTCGGATTATAATTGAAAATTTCCCAAAATATTTTCAAGATTATTTATTATACCAAAATTTTCTTTTATTTTTTTGAATTTTTCCACATTTATATACATAATCTATGGTAACATTAAGAATACTGAATAATTTTAATTATTACCGTCAATATTTCTTATTAATTATTAAACATTATAACACTTGTAAATATTATTCTCCAACATTTACGCCGTTTGTTTTCTCAATAGAATTTACAATTTCTGTCTAATTTCCAACTATTTTACAATAAATTACAAAAATAAATAAATTATACTAAAATTAATGTTTCTTATTCCAATAATAATTTTCCAAAATTGAGATTACAATTTTTTTTCTTTTAGGGGTCTCTATTAATGTGAGCAATTCACCATACAAAAAAAAACAAAACAACAAAAATAATGATCAACAAATATATAATGACAGTAGCATAGTTATAGATAAATAGGGTGCATGATAATGCACAAATATACCAGTCAGTCTTTTCTTTTTATTGTTTTATTTCGATTTTCTATTTGGAAAATGTCAACCCTAATTTCCGATATATTTTCCAACAAAATTATCTACAATATACACAATATTTACAATTTATTATCACAACAGAAATAATACAATACAGTCGTCACAGCACAGTTTCAAATAATAATAAAAAGAAAAACATCACACAGACACAAGGATTTTTCAATCTGTTGTCGAATTCATAATGAGCCGTTTTGGGTTTTTTTTTTGTCTTCAATTTTTTTTCTTATTTGCTTTAGGAACGAACCAGTCTTTGGTAAAATCATTTCTTTTCTCATATCTTTTATTCCATTTATTATTATTATTATTCGTATTTTAAACATCAGTGCCACAGCCCTCTTGATATCCTTCATCTGGTGAATTTCGACTGTGTGTTAATGCTCTTTTCAATGCTGTCACTGGTGGTAAAACTGGAACAGCACCTTTCTGCCACACCCGTAAAGTTTTGGCATTTGTTGGTAGATTAATTTGTGCAGCTGTTGATGCCGTTGTTGTTGTTATTTCTTTTTGTTGTTGTTGTCGTTCGATAATAGGAAGACCGTAATCTGATGGGTAATTTTGTAAATTTCTAAAGGCCAATTCTTCAATTGAACCACCATTACTCATACCATCAATAATCGGTGTTTTATCATCATAATTTAAATGTCTTGTTGTATACATTCCATTATCAGTATTATTAATATCGGTAGTTGTTTCCCATAAACTTGATGGATATAAAGAATCAATATTGCGACTATATTCACCACTAGATGGACGTTCGATTGTTTCAATCATATATGTAGTATTATCATCATTTATTTTTGTATCATTTATTAAATCCGGATTATTACCAGAACCAGATGATGGTGATAAATAACTAGATGTTGGTATTATAATACTACCATTACCATTATAATTTGTTGTAGTATATGGTATATCGTTCATACGTGGTGGTTTTTGTACTGGATTACAAAAATTCAATTCAACTGATTTATTACTATTTTCACGATTCTCATTTATTGTTGTTGTTGTTGTCGGTGTCATCATCATTGTTGTTGCAGTTGTTGTAGGTGTTGTTGTTTTATTATTATTATTAACAATACCACCAGTACCACCATTAACAACTGTAACAACTTCAATTTGTCCTGGTGTTTTTGTTTCAGTAAATGGTAAACGTTTCAAACGCACTAATAACACAAATATTGTTAATAATATAAAAATAATTAATATCACTAATGCAACACTTAAACCAGCAATTTGTCCATTGCCCAATGATGTTATACCAGCTGCACGCATTGTTACATGTAATGTAAAATTGGCTTCAGCATTACCGGCACGATTTTCGGCGACACAATAAAATTCACTCGAATTGATTTCTTGTGAATTTGTCAAAACTAAAATACTACGTTTCTCCTGTTTGCCATCTTCATAAATGAAAATTTTTTGCAATGAATTAAATGATGTATTATTTATTAATAGTTTACCATTCCAATACCAATTGATTGTTGCAATTGGTATTGCATTTGTACGACATAATATCGTGGCATTTTCACCATTTATTGCTTCAATATAACGATTAACTGGTAGAATTTCTGGTTTACATGCAAAATCATCTAAATGTAATTCGGTAAATGTT
This sequence comes from Zonitis immaculata, assembly GCA_037414775.1. Lineage (NCBI taxonomy): Eukaryota > Metazoa > Arthropoda > Insecta > Coleoptera > Meloidae > Zonitis > Zonitis immaculata. The sequence goes on from JAZBGX010000103.1 coordinate 34,696, forward strand.
TTATCAATCACCCGTTCTGGACCACCACTACATACTGGTGCTATCGGATATGGTATATTATTTGTTATTAACCATTCTTTTACTGATCTTAAACGACAATCGCACAACCATGGATTATCATGCAATTCAATACCATGTAAACGATTTAATATTTCAATTGTATTTAAACGTAATTCAGTTAAACGATTACCATTTAATTTCAACGATTCCAACATTTCAATACCTTCGAATGCTTTCGGTGCAACAATTTGTATTTCACAATTTGATAAATCTAATTTCACTAATCCTGGTATCGTTTCAAATGCTAAACTATCAATTTTTTGTATTGGATTATTTGATAATATCAAATCACGTAGAAATGGTACATCTTGAAATGTACCAGATGGTATTGATGTTAATAAATTATATGATAAATCTAATTCAATTAAATTTGTTAGACCACGAAATGCTAAATCATCAATTTGTCCAATACGGCAATTTTTCAAATATACCCGTTGTAAATTTATTAATCCTAAACGTATAAATGTTTCACGTGGTAGAATTTGTAAATTATTCCCCGATAAATCCAATACCTGTGTTTCGCTATCGATATTTTCAGGTATTGTTATTAGACCGCGTTCCATACATTCTACAGTTTGTTTGCCACTTTTCCATTTACATGTACATGGTGATGGACAATTGCCACCTAAACCACCACACACTTCTAATAAAGTCAAAAGAGACAACCACAATAAACGGGCAAATTTCGAATGACTACTAATAAACACCATTGTCATTATTATTATTATTACTATTGTTTGTTTTGTTTATTCTCTTTTTCAAATCAAAATATTTATAATAATGTAAACTTAAAATAATCACTTGGTCATGACTGTTTCTGGAGTGAATTGTTTAAGGAAACCCGTAAAACGAGCACTAATTAAGTGGTTAGTCCCATGGGTGCGTTACGTCCACCGCCACTATACCACCCCTTATGGACACCATTGCGCGCGTACACATTCAAACGGCTAAATGTCGACTGAATAAGGGGCTGTTTCAATTCGACTCCTTCCTTGTTGTTTCGCCTCTAGGGCGCCCCTCTCGATTCTCTCACCCATTGCTGCCTACATCGTCGTCGACGTCGTCGCCGATGCGCACTGGTTCACAAGTAACCACCGCATCACATTTTGTTGGTTACTGATTTTTCTCTTACGACGAACCCAAACTTCTCTATAAATATAGAAACATACCAAATTTCACATCATAAGGGTGAAATTTTCATTCGAATCAAAATTGCATATCATACTTATTGAGATTTAATATTAATTAAAACAAAAGTTTGTTGCATTGTTACATTTCATAAGGGGCACACTGCTGACAGTCCGGAATTATTTTCCTTCAACAACTTATTGTTATAGTGAAAAATCATCAATATGGATCTTTTGGTATTTACCGGATTGACTTTTTATTTGATATAGAGACGAGCAACATGGGTCTTATAAAATGTAATATTATTTCGTGTAATATCAATTTGGATAGGTTTGGTTTTGTTTTTATAAAGGGTTTTGTTTGATAAAAAACAATAGCTATTTATTTCCCATTAGTACAGATCCATAATCCATAATCCAACATGCCTGTTTTATTCGTTATCATTTAAAAATTCATGACCTTTTGTACACATGCGCCTACATTTTCTCACCATACAAAAAAAAAAATATACTACAATAGGATACATTAATTATCTATCTAAACCAATTTTCTCCCCCAATACAAGTGAAACTATTAAAAGTTATAATTTAATATAATAAGTTTCATTATCTAAAGTTTTTGAAATGAAATTTCCCTGTACTTACATAATAAAATTGTAGTTTTTCTACTAATTGTATAGTTTCAAGTGTCTTCAAGCAAAGTTCCTTTATTGTTTGTAATTAAGTGTTGTATGTAAATCGATACGAATTTCATGTAATAATGATGGAAATTCTTGTTAGTAGGTAGTATGGTAGTAGTTCTTTAGAAATTAGAAAGATTCAAGGTTGGGTTGTTGAAACCGATTTTAATACAGTTTGGAAACAGTAAATACTGCGAGAATTGTAACCAGAGGCATAACAATTTACCAACAAAGCTTCAATTATAAGAACTAAATAATAATAAATATACTACAGCGCCATCGGCTTTTCATACAAAATTCTACTACAATCCGCTTATTTTACGAATGAATTGAATGAATATGAATGAAAAAAGGACTGTGTGTATAGTGTATAGGAATTCTTTTAGCATCCGGTTTAGGCTCTCTACCTGTCCAACAATCGAATAGTGTTATTCCAAGAATCTTTGTTAGAATTGAAATTATTTGTTGCAATTTAAAAATAAAATTAGACTGTTTTATTGCTATGGTATGATCATTGTAGAAACTCTAATTAGAATATTTTAACGGTTAATGAGCCTTAAATGTTCAAGACAAGAATTTTCTAAATAAAAGAAAGTTAACTTTTGTTTATATACACAAGGACTTAATATTCATCGTCATCAAATACAATCAACCCCCTCAAATGAAACCAAAATAACATTCCAAGTAAAAGTTTCTCTTACATATATACATATATATTTTTCGTCTTTAGTCCTTCCACAAAGCTCTATAAAATGTAAAGTCGAATTATATACGCACTAATGACTTTTATAATAGAGCAATTTAAAATACATTTCGCTCCATTCAATGACTAACTTCATTTAACAAGATGAACCTCAAAAAAAATAAAATAATAATAATGATAATAATAATAAAAAATGAGTCACATTATGAACAATCAATTTGGTGAAATTTTCTGGTAGTAAATATTATTTCTGTCAGGATTGTGGTGTGATTTTTTTTTTTACGAAATGTTTTCACAATCTTCCCGTTTCTTTTGTTAGTGGTATATAACAGGATCTACTCTAAGGGATGAAAACTAACGTATTGCATCGTTGTCTCGCACCCTGTCGTAATAATTCAAACAGCAGGAGCTGATTAAGGCATCTTATATATATGCTATATATATACAATATACATATATACATATATATAGATGGAATGGCTACCGTTTCTTTCTAATATTATCAATTTCGTTCTATATACTTTTTAATATATGAAACCACAAAAAAAAAATGAAAATCTTTTTCTATAGAAATACAATTCGGCTTCATATATTTGGAAAAGTTTTTTTTTTTGTATATAGATTTAACAATAAGTTGAGTGTGAATTTCTTTTTTTTTTTGTTAGGGAAATACAGTTGGTGAGGGGTCAATTTGGCAGATGCTATAGAAGCGTCGATTCCGACAATGTCCCGTCTGGACAAAACAGACACATATGCGTTCTGTTTCACACATGAAAATATGAAAATGCTTATTTTACAGATAACAACAGCAGTGTAGCATACTTACTATAGGCACAGATTTTCACAACGCTCTATGCATACATATTTTCAATATTATACCCTAATGTTTTTTTTTTGTTTTTATTAGAACTAGATATTATTCAATATATATATGTATGTATAGAGGATTTTTGTTGAAGAGAAAACATTTACGACTATTTGAAAGAAAAAAACTATCGTTTCAATATAACTAAAGATCGAAATTGTGGTGAAATTGCGTAGAGGAGACGATTCGACTACCACACAAACACTTAAAATCTCAAGTTCCAATCTACCACCTGCTCTTCACCTTTATTAAATTTTTGATAATAACACAGCCACTCTACAGAAAAAAACAAAACAAAATCGAAAAGAATTTTGTAATATAACTATTAACGTTTTTTGTTTTTTTTTTGTTTGTCTCAATACGAGATTGTATGTACTATTTGTATTATTGCTTTTCCAATTATTTATATATCGAAATT
>JAZBGX010000103.1:38786-51129 GCA_037414775.1 Zonitis immaculata
TTTTTTTTTTGTTTATCTCAATACGAGATTGTATGTACTATTTGTATTATTGCTTTTCCAATTATCTATATATCGAAATTGTGTAGTTTCCATGGGGAGAGTTTTTATTTGTAAACATGTAACAATTGATTATGATTCATAGGGGATATAGTGATTGGTTTAGTCTAGGCATTTCATCCCTATGATATCATACAGAAATTACTAGAAAGGTTCCATTCTAGTTATATATATATATCATATTATCAAAACTACTATATATAAATAGAAGTTGCAATATTGTTGTATTTCATAAAATTTGATATACATAAATAGAGAAATTGGAAGTCGCAAGCGCCACGCAAAAAGTTATAGCGTCTTTTTTTCGGGATTCTGAGCGAATAAGAGTCACTATTGCAGAGTCTTATTACGCTGACCATAAATTAAGAAATTGCGGGTAGATATCAGGAAAAAAAGATGAAGCAGTTTGCGAGATGAAATGCTGTATTTTATTGGAACAACGCATCCGTATACAAAGTCCAAGTTGTTATATGCCATTCGAAAAGCGCTTCTTTGTCTTTCTCTGACTCAAAAAGCAGCTCAATAGCAAGAAATTGACGATAACATAGCGAGGTGTTGGCTGCAGTTTTGGGAGATTTTTTTTTCTTCACAAAGAAGTCCTGTTTAAGAGAAAAGATCGGCAAAGTGTATATTGATAAAATTATATTTTATCTAACAAATATTGCTTATGGATTATCCCTCTTACGTCTATATGTATAATGAAAATTAGAAAGCAAGGGAATTGGATTTTCTTTATTATTGCAATCGAAAATGTTGTAATGTCATTTCTTTGATGATATCATTGAATAAAAACTCTATAATATTGAAATATTAATAATTCTAGTCTTTTATTGAATTAAATTATTCATTATAAATATGTAGATACCTATTATTTATAAATATTCAAATATATGACTCAAACATTTAATGCAAATAATAATAATGATTTATATAAAAAATAAAAAAAACAAAAACAATGAGAGATGTACAACGTATGGGCGGAAAGGCGAGGCTAAAGGCACAGGAAATGACATCAGAGAAAAATACTGTCTTATTATCACATCCTTTTATCATTTTCTTTAAGGTGTGTCGTTTTTATGCGATATGCTTGTTGAACATAACTAAATACATACAATTATTCATTAATAAATTAAAATAAATAAAAATATGAATAGAGAAAATCAGCAATAATAAAACAAAAGAATGAAAGAACAAGAAAAGAAAACAACTGTTAAATTATGCTTAAATTCTGTTATTCTTGGGTAATTGCATGACAAATTCCTTGTTATAAATTCAGTTTTTTTTCTATTAAAAAACTATTTTTATTGTTGTTGTTGTTATTATTTTTATATTAAACAGGGCATAAAATAAGGAACAGGAAACTATACGGTTTATTATGTATAAACAGTGACTGGAAATAATAGCAACTGGTTATATGTAAAATGTAAATGTTTCTGGCATGTTTGAACACTACTTTATCGTTAAATAATAATTGTGCGTTATACTATAGAAAATATCCACCCTTATAATAATATCAAACTGCAAAATCGTTAAAAATAATAATTAATTTTAAAAAAAAAAATAACAACAATTTTGGTTTTTCGATTACTTATAGAAAATTCATTACTAAATTGTATTTTTTATTTCATGTGGTTCATAATAATACGAAAAACGGAATCATTTCGTTAATCTTTAATCGTGATTCTCTAGTATATGATTACTGATAACTAGTTAAACCTTAATCAGAAAAGTTAAAACAAACTAATTTTCGTTGTATTTCAGTTTTTCCTTGCCTTATACTTACTCTCTTATTTTCTTATTATTAGTTATGATCAGAAATTTTCGTTTATATATAAAAAGTGAGACAAATTACAATGTTGCGTGCGTTAATTTGATTATAATAATTTTCAGATAGGAACGTCAAACGTCAAGAAGTTGATGTTCATTCTTTCTCTCTCTCGCACTTTCACATACTTATTAAACAATATTGATCGGTAGGTAATATAGTAATATGGGAATTAAATTATTTAATATTAAATTAACATTGTAATTATATTAAATAAGCATCAAATTGGAAAGTTCGTAATATTAAAGAAAAAAAGAAAAGATGGTATATGGTAATATAGGATACTTTATTCGAACTTTTAATATAACAAGCACAACATATTTCAATATAGAATGACAATCTAATTACAAGTTTTTAAAAAGGAAATGTTTTAATTTAAATTATGAAAACTTAAGTTATTTTTTTAATATTTTTTCCTCCGTTTTTTTTTCCTTTCTTAAATTAAAAACACTTGATTAATATTTCCATCGCTTTTACATTTCAATTTACTTCAAGTATCTATTGGAATAAACTATAAAATGAAAAAAAAAAATTACTCTATATACTAAGTGTCCCGAAATTAGGAGTCATCCTTTTAACAGCCAAAAATAGTAAGAAAGCTCTATATAATAATAGATCGGAAAAAGTGATTACTGAAGGAACAACAGCCCTGATTGAGATAAATCGAGATATTATAAAATTGAAACTAGCACCTTATTTAGCATTGAATGCTTGCCTACGATACCAAATCTCATAGTTTTATCTCAATCAGTTTTGGAGATATAAGAAAAAAAAGTCTTTAAGCTCCAAAGGGCTGTAGTCCTCTTAATTAGTAAGCATTTTACGACCTATACGGAGTTTTCTTTCTATTTTTGGCTGTGGAGTACACTCTTACAAGGATGATCCCTAACTTCGCGACATCCTGTATACATACATATTGTAAATGTAATTGGAATTTGTCTTAATAAAACATATCATAGTGAAACATCTAATTGCATTAGAGAGATATACACGAACATGTTTAGAACAAGCTCCGTCAGGTCTAAGATAGTCAAGAAAATTACGTGTGATATCATCACTATAGGGTATAGTTTAATATTTATCAATGTTGTATTCCTCTTAATATCATTGTTCTATTTTCTTTTAGCGATTAATTATAAAATTCCAACGAATAAATCAAACTCCTTTCATAGTCTATACCCGTATAAAGATTTAGTTAATTAGTTGATAATAAATTAATTGATTCGTAGTTAAAATTGGAAACTTTCTTCATGTGAAAACGGATGGTTATCAGAACAATTAAAACTGTCAGCCACATAAATAGGATATGTTCTCTGCTTATATATTCTCTATGAGAACTTTCACTGATTGCATCGTTTTCATTTTAACAAACAACCCTCGATCATGATATTGTTCCAGAGATAACAATTAAGTGTTTGAGAAAGAATCTAATTCAGATTTGTTATCGTTAATTATATTCGTATTATATTGGTATGCACGTTAATTTCTCTAAATTAATAAAATAAATTCTTCCAATGTTGCCTGATATTATTTTTCATTATTTTTCTTAATTATTTGATTATATCTTATCAGTTCATAATAGATAAGAGATCTACATTAAACAAAATGAAGAACAAACATATTTTGATTGTATTTTCAAATACTTATTTAAAAAATAATTATATATCTCAACTTGAATTTCTTAAACACAAGTTTATTCCTTCGTATTTTTCACAGAGCCTCTTACAGGTCGAAAAGATGAAAGCTTTGCATATATAAAAAAAAAAAAATAGTTTATATGCAAATAATTTTTTCGAAAAAAAACAAAACACATTACAATCCTTTTGGGGGTATTTCGTTATAGTAATTTAGTTTTAACCAACAATATTAGCGAAAAACCCACCCCCATTATATCCATGAAATTGTGTTTGTTTAGAATCTAGTGTAGCATATATGTATATAATATGTGGAAATGTGTTTGTGTGTTCAAATGTGCTCGAAAAGCGTATAATTAAGTGTGTGGTCAATTATATGGAAATATATCCACGCGGCAGGCAATTTAAATTGTTCAACATACTAATATAAAAACAGAAATTGAATAAAAAAATGAGTAAGTTCTAAAAAAAAAAATGAAACTATACGACTGTTCATATAAAAGGATGAACTATAATTTCAGTGTTTTGCTTTTTTCTTTGCAAGTTATTTCCCGACTATAACTAATCGCCTGTTCGGCTGTTATTACTGTCATAAAAAAATCGGAGTTGTTGAGAAGTTCATGTTTAAAGCGTCCTTTTTTTTCTCTTCTCTTCTTTAAGGCTACTAGGATTGTTTGAAATTTATTTATGTTTCCTGCAGAATCGGACATTGATAAGGAGAAAAATGACATTCTTACGCTTGTTGAAAGACCTTTTTTCTTATGTATTTTATAGAGTCTTAAATAACACAAGTCTGGTATTGTTTGGATTCAAGGGTGGAATTTCCTCTTTTATTCCAAACATTATTCCCATCCACTGTTGTTACATATTGATTTTCAAATAGTTTGTGATTTATATATGATATTATGCCGTAACCAGACGAGTAACCCTATAATATTTCAAGAACAACAACAACAACAACAACAACCGACTTTATTATGAAAATTCTTCAATTATTTTCAAATATTCACCTAAAACTTTTTAATTACTTTCCAAAAACTTCCATAATTATTATCAATTTTTTCCCTCATTCATCCATCTATATATCTATATTATTAACTTTAGTTTAGTTCTCTCTCTCCCTTTATAGTCAACTAATTAAAATCATGCTGATTAATATTCCAACAGGCGTCGTATTTAAATGAGTTGATCCACTTATCGAGAGCCTTTAATTAAGCGAGGTGGTTGTTGGTGATGGTGCTTTTAGCCGGATATACATACAAACAAAAAAAAGGGCACCATGTGTGAATCCACCCCTTACTTAAAGTTATTATGAAATCCTAACCGATAGAAATCAATAATTCATTAATTTTATCCGATAATACCCAAAATATATATTTCTTTTTAAAATTGTTTCATTTAATAATGCAATTATAATCTGTTTTTTGTTTGTTTTGTTTTGTTTTGTTTTGTTTGAAATAATATAATATTTAGTTTTGAGAATATTTCAATTCCATTCACAATTCAATTGTATGGTAGTAGTTTAGCATGTTGTGTTTTAAATAAATTTGTATATCTAGGACGAATTTTCTATTGTTGAAAAAAGATTAATAGTGTTGATGCTGCATAAGCAAATTTATATCTCCAATAGTCAATGCAGCAGCACGTAACAAACGTAAAATTCTTTTCTAAATAAATGCGATAAATAGTATTGTTGTCTTTTGAACATGGAAAAAAATTCTATATTTATTCAAGCGACAATAAGAGAGAGAACATAGAGGAAAAGGTATTTTTCTACCTGTGTATCGGGTGCATCCGGAGGCCGATGCAACCAGAATAAATAAATTTCTATTTTATATAGTAAAGAAAACAAAACAACAGAAAGCAATAGAGAGCCCACACACCCAATATATAGTCAACTTAATTATTTACGTTCTTTTTGCTTTATTTAGTTTTTTTCTCATTCATCTCGTTCACTGATGACCATCCATCTATTGCACACAATTCCATTCATCTTTTCAAATCGTACCATTAGATGGACAGCTCAGCTATTAACCATCTAGCCGGATGTGGGTTGTTCTAATATAAAAACAAAAAATAAATATATTGAACTTCTTCCGATAAGAAATACCATCATGATTATTAGATTTCTATTAATTTTATGACTAATTTCGATGTTGTCATAATAAGATTGATTCGTTTCATCAAAAATGCGGTTTCGTCGCTTTGAAAAAACCTGCAGGAAGTACGGTCTAGTAACGAAAATTTCTACTCTTCTTACACGACTTGAGATATCGTGGTGTGGTGATACTTTTGAATTTGATTCAGTTTTTCTTTCTTTCTATTATTGTTGTTGAAGTTTAGATAGAGTAGAAAGAACGAATAAAAAGTAGTGAATTGGTCTTCATTGTACAATGAGACAAATTGATTGTTCCGAATTTTGCACAACTATAAAGCCACTAGAAAGTTTTGCTAGAAACAAGATTACACTTATATATAGATTTTCTTTAGTTATATTATACAGGGTGTTACAGGAAAAACTCTAATTTCAAATCATTCATGATTATGTGGGTATATGGACTAAATAACGTAAACGAATCGAATTGAATATAATTATTTTGGAGAAAAATAGTTATAGTATTCCATCAATAGAACTTCGATAATGAAACACACTGTATAGTTGACCGAATAATAGCAAAAGCGATCGGTTTAATAGTTTAATACTGACAAATAGATTACGGGAATTGTGGAGGATTCTGGTATAGAATTAATCGCTGAGAAACATGTAAGTTTGCCAATTCGCCTATATATATATATATACACTCTTCATTGAACTTTCTAATCACATCGTTCAAATTATTATTAATTCTGAATTAAATAAAGAGCAATTTAAAAAACAAAAAACCAAAAACAAAAAATTGATTTGAATCGTTGAAATATTAAAATCAAAAACAAGTAACTTGTTACATGCGAACACGAAACAACATTATATGAATATTTGTAAATATTTGTTACAATCTTTTCTAAAATAATTACTACCTTTTGTTTATAAAAATAATAAAATGGAAAAAAATATAGGTATGGAAAATATTTACAGAAATCGGTAACAAATGATTTTTTTTTTTTTATTCGTTTCGAGTAGAAGTGTTGCGAGCTGTGAAGCGTTAAATTGTACACGAAAGAGAGAATGACATTCTATTGTCTCAATAAATTATTCTTTTATTCTCTAGATTTCTCAATTTTCCGATTATTTATAAAGGGAAATTTGTTTGTTGTTGTTTTTTTTTGTACCTATAAACGATAATCAGTGAAAATCCTCACCTTTATATTGTTAATATTTTGATTTGTATTTTTCGTTTTAAATTTTATTACTCACAATAAATCTTTTCTGAATAATTCTTTTCCGGGATTTTTTCCGCATAAAAGTTGATTACCGTATTCTTTTAACATCGAAATAAACTCGATTTGTATTTGTTTTTCTCGTATAATTTCATAGTTTTATACTTACTTTTCAGTCAAAAAATTTGATGTGCGCTTCATAAATAAATGCAATCTCCAATTAATTAAATTGTAATTAATATTTGTTTTATAAAATTTACAGTCCTAACGTTGATAATTTACAAAAATAGTACATTATGCAACGAGATTAGAATGACAGTCATTAATTCGCGAGTATGAAGGTTCCGAAACGACGTACCGAGTGTAGCAATCATATGAGTGAATTATTGACCATTCTATTGAGTTGCATACACTGTTTTCTCTACGACCAAATTCAATTTAACAGTAAAATTCTGTATTTGTAGGAAATTTCTTGATTTATTATTGTCTTTCGAATTTAATCAGCATATACAAAAACTCACTCTTTTGTTATTTTTTTTTAAATTATTATTTGTATGTTGTTATGGGTACTATCAAAATACTAAGCTGCTATTGGTTAATTTACCAGTTGTAGAATTAAAAATTTGTATCGGATTGAGCTCATTCCAGTACAAATTTTGAAAATAGAATAATCCCATTCTAGCATGGGAGTTCTTATAAAATTTTGAGGATTCAACGCCAATTTCACCTGCATTCATTTATTCAGATCAAGCTATCACCAATTAATGATATAAATAAGTCAGTGTATTGATTTTATTTGAATAATTAGAATACATATGAATAACTCATGCTAAAATTGCAAATGTTTGTTCGAATGCGGATTCTAACCGAAGTTGAAATAATGAAATTTTTAACGAACTTTCGACAGGTAGAATATAGTTTAGGTTTTTTTTCGCCAAAATATTGATTATATAAGTAATGTAAATGTGTATAAAATGATCCCTTGGGGCAAAATAATCCCTAATTGTTCCGCGAAAAATAGTAGTCAAACTAATAGACTGTTTAGATTTGCTACTAGTTTTCGTGCGAATCAATCGGAAATCAGTATTTGAAACTTGCACTGTGTGAGGCCAATCGTAAAAAAACTATCACAACTAGCGTCGCTGCCCGCTTGGAACCTAGCAGCAAAACAATCCGATATTCTAGCAAGAAAACTTGCCCCGTATGACGGGAGCTTCCGTTCATGTTCTGTCTCCGAATGTTAAAGTTTCAACTTATTTTACAGCCTTTGAAGGTGAGTCGTGTATTTGGGGTAAAATGATCCCTTTAGATGCAGCTAACGTAAAATGATGCCTGGAATTGTTATTATTTTGATTTTAGTATTATTATTATTATTATTGATTCAATCTATGAATTTGTAAAAAATGGCATATTCTCTTAACAATCTGGTGCTATTAATGATTTTACTGTGATTGAAACAACAGAAGAATCTATGGAACCTAAATCTTTAGAACCAATACCTTGTTGAGCTGTGTACCATTGGCTGGCCAAAGTAGTTCCCCCAAAACCTCTATATCTAATTGTTCAAAATCACTTTATCCACAATAGATACAACGCTTCCATCACCTTTCTTCAAGGGATCCCTTACTATATTTAAAAAAAAAAATTATTAAGAGTATAATTGACATGACATCGAGATCTAATTTGAGCTAATATGAAGGAAAATAGATAATATTTAGATTCTATTTTATCTGACTAATACCTTAAGGGGGGTCATTTTGGGTGCTCCTCCCCTACTTGTAAAATTATAATTACAGCATATTTTTAAATATCATCAGAAACATAGCAATTTCAAGAACCTAATCAAATCAGTTTATATTAATATTAATTATGACCAGGATAAGAATGATGATTATCTGTTTGCTGATAAGAGTTTTGTTCATTGTCCGATTTAATTGGATAGAAAAGTTTCAATCAAGTCTCAATTTCACCCCATTCAATTTTCTTATATAATTAGTACGGATTGCCTTTTTATTGTAAAGAAAAATATTTTATAATTAATGTTAAACCTATGATTTATGGCATATGATTTTTACATCACTCTTTATTTTATAAAATAAATGAGAAGTTTAAAGCTCAAAATTGAAAGAGCCTCTTATAAACACCACATGATTATACGAAAATAATTATAGTATAGCTGTCGGTCTTAATTACTTTTCTTCCTTTAATTTTGATCAAGTGTTCGTTATAACATCAACTTTATATTCTAGAATACCATTGATAATTATAAAAATCATTTCTAACAATTCATTCAAAATATACACAGATAATCGTATAGTTGTAAAGTTGATATAGTAATTTTTGTCTTTGGATAACCAAAAAAATGATTATATATGGAGGAAAGTTTGTCGTTGTGAAGTTCGAATTTGTTGTTCTACTAATGGAGTTATGAATTGTAAAATCAATTTTGACCCAATTTTTTCCATCAAAATCAAACACTTGTAGAATAAATGCTTTTATAAATTTTTTGGTCCATTGATTAAGCAAAAGTTCGACATATTATTATAATTGGATGTGAGTATTTAGCAAAAACCAATCCAATAGAGAATGCTTGTATAGATATAAATTTTGGAGAATGTAGGTCCTTTAATCGTTGAGAAAAAAATCATGGCGTCTGGTAGACGTCTATAGTGAGAAGTAAAGAGCTTATATTTCAAGTATTCGAAATTATCCAAAAATTATAGAATAAGTTGTGATTTTTATTGAAGCAGCGCAACATTTATTGGACATTTCTTTCAAGTACAACTGCAACAAATACTGTGTTATTGTAAAAATCAATAGTTTAGCTATCGAAATGTATGTATTTGTAACAGTTGGTAAATCCAATAAGCAAACACTTTGAGTATATATCGTGTCCGTTTAATAATTTCCCAATTACAACTATTCTACGATAAATCGATTTTCAACTAAAAATCATATGAATTTTTACATTTATTATTCCGTCTCTCATTTATTGATTATTATAATTATTATTATAGAAAATTTCACAAATATACTCTCATTTGATGACTTCAATTATATTTTTCCAATACCATTTCATAATATTATGTTTTTATAGTTTTTTACTTTATTTGTCTCTAAAACGAGATGAATTTGCATGTATTCAGTATTCCACTCTTGATGTTTTCAACTTCATTTGCTCTACCCAATTTTCCGCGTAAAACTCTTCTATAAAATAACGAGCAATTTTTTTTTTTTTCGAAAAAGAAAACCAATTATACATTCAAATTCAAAATTAATTGTCATAAATTGATTTACCAATATTAGATTCTAATTATATTTAATGTTTTTTTTTGTATAAATTGGTTGAATTTTTGTGGGTTATTTTCCATTTTTGTTATAACCGGAAATTATCAATTTGACCACATTATTGTAGAGCGAATTTTATGTGGCAGATGGCAAGATTACTGACCTGAACGTGTATCTACATAATTAGGGGATGTTTGCTTCTCTATATAAAGGAATTCTCCGGTGTTCTCTCTTTTCGCTTGTTCATCTAAATTTTACTTAAAAAGTATAATAATTTCAAGTTTAAAGCTTGTTATTACACTTAATATAAGAAAGTTCTATCAAATCTAAATGGATATCTTTGTAAAAGTATTAGTGTTTGTTTTCTTCTCTTTGTTTATTTTGTTATATTTGATAGAGAAAGATCGAAAGTAATTCGTTATAGGAAATGGAAGTATCGAATGGTGTGTGGTTTGGTTTTAAGCTGTTATAAGTGTATCTCGTTTGGGGCACTTTTCATTCAAATTCCAACAGCCCCAACAATCAGATCCCATCGTTCGATGTTACAAGCAGCTCTTGTACGTGCCACGAATTTTGATTATCTACAAATATTCTATCGGCAACGTTTATATTGCTTTTCGAGAATGTTAATAAATATATATATAGTGGTGATGTATTTTGAGGAATCAGAAAAATTATAAACAAAAATTCCAAAAACATTCCATTATTTGTCGTTTGATATTTAATTTAATCGAGTAAATTGAGCCAAAAAGTTGTGATTACTCAATTAAATTTCCTACTTTTTCTTTACTTGTTATAATTTTTTTCCCAATTATTCAAAGAATGAAAACGGTATTTGAGATAGTTAATTATATGGGCGCATTGTCTCATCCAGTGTCGTTTAGAATTTCTTAATAATAAATGTGTATTTTGCATTGTTATTTAAAACTTTGCTACAAAATTCTTTATTATATTATTAAAAGATGTTAGCAACAATAAGATAGTTGAGTTTTTGCATATATAATGGAAAATATAAGTATCATTATTAATATTAATCCCATATCGCGTGTAACTTTATGTATTTAATAAGAGTTGATGGTGATAGTTGATGATAGGGGGGGAGAAAGCACTCGCTTGAGCTTCACGCCTCGTAAAGTCGAGACAAAGAACCGAATTCGACATGCCATAGTCAAAGGACTCTCTATATATGCCATTATTTTACTAAAGAACTTTGTAGAGGGCATACTAATCACTAATCACAAACAGACATTCACATACACATATAGGAAGATCACAATTGACCATGCAACATTGGAAAAATAGATTTGTTCTATTAGAGGAACAATCAATAAATTAAATCCATACTAATTTATATAATCGAATAATTACTATTTACAAAGTAAAACAAATAATAGAAATCTATTAAATTTTACACTATAACCCGATAATATTAACAACAATTCTGATACAAACAAAACAACTTTTATAGGTTAATTGATTTAACAATTTACATAGTTATTCGTTATATAAATTAACGAATAATGGTATAATAATAAAAATTGGAAACAAAACAAATTATCCAAATTTAACTACGTAAAAAATAATAAAGCAATTTGGTGGAGATCCCCTGCTATTCTTCTAACTTGATGTTTTTTTGTTATTTGAATTTGTTTCATACATGTTTGTTGTGAATCATCAATAAATTTTCTGTAATAATTTTTCAATTATTCCGGATATTTTCTTTCCACATTGTTATTTATACATGGATTTTTTCTAGAAATCAGGGTGGAAAATAAAAAAAAAAAAAAACAACAACCAAACAAACAACAACTTTGATATAATTTGTTTTTTTTTTGCATCTTAGTTTTATTGAATTCTGTAAGTCTATGATAGAATTCCACCCTATATTTGATGTCGTTAAATATCGCCATCTCGTTTAGACTAAATCTAAACAGATGTAGATTGAAGTGAAATAGATGGTGAATAATACACTGTATTATTGTGCTATATGTATGTATATAGCGAATAGAACACAATTCATTCAAAATAAAAATTGTTATTGGATTATATCAAATGAAAAAAGTAACAGAATATTCGATTCATGTTTTTTCTTATTTCAACGAATATACTTCCATCAATAATAAATTGTCGTTGAGAAAATCGTTTTTCCGCCAAATCAGAATAAATCTATCTATATGTACGTGATAATCCCAAGAGTGTTTCGTTTTTACTTATATATATA
>JAZBGX010000104.1:0-29992 GCA_037414775.1 Zonitis immaculata
TACTTCTTTGTTTATATGAATTGATTTCTGTTTATTTCCCTTCTATATTATTATTATTTATAAAATCTAACTGATGAAGAATGTGAGAAATATTTTTATATATATACATATATTATATTAAATTGTTGAACATAAAACAATTGAAAAATAAAGATGGGTTTTCTTTTTTGGTTACGATCATTGGACCAAATCCTAAAACTATATAATTTGAGTATTTTTCTTTAACATTTCACATCAGTATATGCCATAGACTAATATAATAACTAGACCCCTAACTGCCTATACTTTGCGCAGAGCAAAAGTGATGCATTTTTTAGTGGTTGGCTGCCAACCAGTTTTGTTAAGGAAAACGGACTAGTACGATCCGCTGCGTATTCATTTGTATGGGATTGCGTTGTTAAAGAAGATGTATGCGACAGTAATTGGGTGAAGTCGGAACACTCTAACTGATTCAGCCACAGCTTTAGGCAACTTGGGACTAACTTCACGGCTTTATTTACGAGCCGCACTTTTCCAACCAGAGTTCGGGGTCTAGTTATTTATATTAGTCTATGGTATATGCTGAAAATAATTGTGCCATCTATTGTTTAAAAACTGTACTTCTAGTCAGCCCGTTGACATTATGTATATTTACAGAGTGTCAAATAACAGAGAAGGGAAGCACAGACGCTTTGTGTTGAATAAAGTAAACCGATTTAGTAACATCTTCTGTTGCTTCAATAATTCAACTAAATAAGAGGTTAAAACTTCAAATATTCAGCTCTGTTATTGTAGAAATTTTGAATTTCTGTAGATTTAATGAGTAAAATAAAGAAATGAATTCAGAAATTGATCAATTTTATTTGGAATTATCCGAAAATCCGGTACGTTTCGAAGCTGTAAATCAATTAACGAATGTTTTCTTCGATGATTCCAATAAACATGTAAGTAAAAAATTTTATGATTAATCCCGAATATCTGGATGTATAAAAGAATGTTTGAAGGTGTTTGCTGTACGTTCTGGAGGTATAATGGGTGTTGTTGTTAAAGGACCAAATGAGGAGACATTAAATTTTCGTATGGAAGATCATGGTCCTGTATTATCAATAAAATTTTCATTAGATCAAAAAGTTTTGGCTGTACAACGTACAACAGTATCAGTAGAATTTATCAATTTCAATGGTACAACACTAATAGATACAGAATATTCTCAAATGTGTAAAAAAAATTCAACAATATTAGGTTTTGTGTGGTCACAATATAATGAAGTGGCTCTAATGACCGATCACGGTATCGAATTATATATGATAATACCGGAAAAACGATCATTAAAATATCTAAAAACAACAACAATACAAATTCAATGGTTTGTGTGGTGTTCGAAAAATAAAATTGCTTTATTAGCATCCGCTCACGGATCGCAGTTACAGCCGGTTATTTTCAAACCAGGCACTATCAATAAACTACCAAAAGTTGAAAGTATTACCAGAGGAAAATTAAAAAGTAATTAGATAGAATTATTGAAATTACTGTTAAATTTCAGCTGAATCAGGTCGTATGGCTTTAGAACGTGATGTAACTTTATCGACGCTTTATGGTATACCGGCTGTATTAATTTTACGACATCAAAGTGGACCACAAAGTGCTGAAGTTCATGTGCATACTTTAAATGGACCTGGCCAAGCACCAATAAAAACGCATGTTCTAAAATTGGGATTATCCGGACGTTTTGCTATAAATATAGTTGATGATTTAATTCTAGTCCATCATCAAGTTGGAAATTTCAATAATATAGTCGAAGTATATCTAATTTAGAAATTCTTTTAGGCATCTAGAAGTTCGCAAATATTCGATATTGCTCTACCTGGTGATAGTGATGGGAGTGTTCATTATCATACAACTGTAGTACAAGCTAAATCGTTTAAACCAGCACAAATTACATTACCAGGTCTGGTAGAGCCTCAAACACATTTCTGTGAACTTTGTAAATAATTCTTATTATACAACGTAATTCATTCGAATTTATTCAATTCAAATTAATTATAGATTCTCCAAATTGGGTTGTATTCCAACCGAATATTGTTATTGATGCCAAATTAGGTTGTTTATGGCATATCAATTTACGTTTACCGGAATTATTGTATTCAATAAAAAATTTGCCGATGTGTACTCAAGTGGCGTTGAAACGAACAAATGGCAAAGAAATTCTATTAGAAGTTTGTACAATTATTTTGTAATAATTATTAATTAATTTAAATTATAAAATTTCAGTTACTTTTGAAAGCGATCAAACAACCACAACCGGCTTTAGATAAATTACAAGAATCATTCAATTATATTAATATTGTTTATCGTGATTGGATGGAGATTGAATTACAATCACAAACAGCATCACCACCTGGTTATCCATTAGTATTAAAATCAGCTCAACCGCCTAGAGTTTTAATAGAACAAAATGATTTCTATCAAGATATCTTACAAAAATTAGATCCGGAAAATGATTTACAAAAAATCGAATGGACTATTATCAATTACATGACGTCATTATTCGATCAAGGCATACCAGCACAACAGAATCTGAACGAATTATTAATAACAATCCTAGTAATTTGATTTAAACAAAACAAAACAAAAAAAATTATTGAAATTACAAGTGAAATTTATAGGTGAAACGTAATAAATTTACAATATTACAACAGATGCTACAATACGGTGTTGTTGCCGATTCAAAACAATTAGCATGTTTATTATTATCGTTGAGTAATTTGAACCAAGCAGCTTCACAATTGGCATTGGATATGTTGGCGCGATTGAATGCTATTGAAGAAATTCAAGAGATTTTATTGAGTGATGGACAAATTTTATCAGCTTTGAAATTAGGTGTCGATACAGCTAATCCAAGGAAATTTCTACAAGCTGCTGTAAATACAGGTGATGAAACAATTTTCCATAGTGTTTTGTATTTTTTTAAAAACAATTCACAGTTCGCTAGTGCTTTCATTAAAGGTAAATTATTTATAAATTACTTTTTTGTTTTTAATAATTATTTTTGTAGATGAACGATTGAATAATTTCGTGCAGGATTACGAAACTATATTTGCCGAAAAGCAGTGATAATAACAGATATACGATTTATTATTTTTTATATATAAACAAATGATAAAAATATAAATATCACAAATTTTAATTAAATTAAAGAAATTTTGGAATTTTATCATTTTAACTTAAATTATTAATAAATATTGGACTAGTATTCTTTTAAAAACTACCCTCTAAATCTGGTCGTAACGCTGATTTTGATCCATCTTTATTATTTTTTCTCAATTTATTACTACTATCCGTTTTAATTAATGTAGATCTAGTACGGCATTGAGGACATATCGAGTCTGATTCAATTGATTTAAGACAATCGGAATGATAACAATGGCCACAACCCCAAATCGCTATATTTTCGTTATTATTCAATTCACGTCTGGCTAATGATTTTTGGCAAATTCGGCAATTTATATTCGTAATAGAAACAGCTCGGCTACTTGTTGTCAAAGCTTTAACCAAACCTAAAAATAAATTGTGAAAATTATAATATTTTTAGAATACTTTAACACTATTACCGTGATGCAATTCTTTCGATAACATATTAATCGTTACAGTTAACATTTGTATATCATGTTTATGATCAAATAGAATATCTTTTAATAAATTTTTAACATCGCCAAAATTGGCATTGGTAACCAAATTTAATAATTGCTGTGGTGGTACATGCGGTGCTGCTGAATGTAATAATTGTCGTATTGATTTGGTTTTGATATTTTTTTGATTTTTCAACAATATCAACCATAATTTCTGTCCTAATTCTTGATCTAAATGATCAATACCACGTATACATAAATTAATACAATCATCAATCATATTATTATTCAATAATAATTCTAATGATTCAAACCAATCACCATTTTTTTCTAATAATAACGCTGTAGCTTTGTGTTGTTGATATTGTTTTGTTATTTTTAATGCTTCTACTATACGACATGATGAATTTGTTGTTTGTAAATAATTATACACTTCATTCGAATTATTTTCACATAATAATTCCAAATATTGTTCGGATAATTTTGTCGGTAATTTGATTTGATCATTCAATACAATACCATTTAGGAATTCATATTGTAATTGTTGATTATCTAATAGGATTTCGTTGAATTGTTCAATTAAATTCGGAAAATGTTCGATAACTATTTCACTAGTTTTTTTACTATCGATCATCACTAATTCTTTGAAATTGATTAAAAATTGCTGTTGCATAAAGCGTTCATCATCATTAATATAATTTAAAATATAATTGAAAACATCGTAACGTCGTATTGGATCTTTTAAATAACATATTAATATATTCGAATAATCATTATTTAATTCATATAAATATTCAACAATACGATAACATTCGGCTTCTAGAGCTGATTTTAATAAATCATCAATTTTATATGAATCCAATTTTTTCGTTATCAATAAATCTAACCATGCTTGTTCACGTTCATTGTGATCACGTAAACTGATTTTTTGTTTCGATGTTTTTGTTAAAATATTAAAAATATCATCAAACATGAAATCATCTTCAACAATTAAATTATTCGATATTATCAAACGTACAATAAAACATGCTAAATTAATAATTTGCGATTGATTAAATTCATTTGAATTATTAACAATTTCCATCAATATTCTCACTAGCCTTTGTCGTTGTAACAAGCCCATTTCACCTGAGAATTCATCTTCTGTAAATGCCAATTTGATAACATTCAAACATTCTCGTGTATTATATTTCAATAGCGCCCTCAAATATGGATATGTTGATTCATTATCATTACTATTTATTGAATGTACAGTTTCTAAACATCTTAATATATCATGTTTAACACGTAATATATCATTATTCGGTATATTACCATTTGGATATTGTAAACCAGCTAAACAACATGATACATAAACTAGTAATGTATTACCCAAACGATGATTATCCGGTGTTAATTCGGATAGAAACTCTGGTAATGGACTAGCATAATCACCAATTGTTTTTGTTGTTATATAAATCCAACCATCGTATAATTTACGTTTTTTACATATATTCAATACTTGATGTAAATCTAAACATTGTACATTTAATTTCAATAATATTGCTTCTAATTGTTTTGGATCTTTTTTATCTAAATAATTCACCAACATTTGTGTTACTGATGGATTCAAATTCGTTAATATACCGTTAATTATATGGTCAGTTAATAACGTAAAATACCAGTCTTGATTGCTTTGGTCATTTGATATAGCTTCCAATAATTCGTTACACAAAACATCACTGGGAAATTAACAAATCTATAATTTATATCAATAAAGAAGTAATAATAGCGGACTTACATTTTTTGTAGTTTGACGCAACAATTAACAGCTGCTGTTAAACTATCTTTATCAACATAATTCTGATTTAGATATTCCAGATATTTATTCAATAATGTTGTTGTAAATGATTCCCTAGTTGTACTACCTTCATCGGCAGCTAAATTCAATGCTTCCGCCCAACGTCCTTGTTCACTTAAATATGTCAAACGTTCCGGCCATGAACGTAATTTAATTAAATGTACAGCTTTTATACCTAATATTAACAATTGATCACCACGACTTGTTAAACTATTATAACAAGCACGTTCACCAGCTAATGCAAATGCTTCACTAACACCACCACCACATGCTAATGCTTTGAAATGTGCTGAACTATATACAAGTCCGGCATTAGCCAACTCTAATAATTCTAATTCTCTTTGTTGGCGTACTTCAATCAAATGCAAATTCTCATTTGTATCTAATACAGCTAAATGTTTACTACCCAACCAATGTATTGATGTTAATGTATATGGTAATTGTACATTTCTTAATGGTAATAATCGTATACGATTATTATTTAAATTATGTTGTATAACTCTAGTATAATTCAATTCAGTTGATCTACCCCATGCTAATACTGGTTGAAATGTACGTCCAATCGATACTAATTGCCACGATATTAACGGTAATGTCGTCGATATTTTCGGTAATTGTTGACTAAATAATACTTTCAATCGTGGTTTGATTGAAATAACAATAATTTTTGATAATGTTGCCATTGCCACTAATATGTGATTTGTTAAAAAATTGATATCATAACCTTGTATTAATGGTTCAAATATACAAACTTCACCGCGTGCACCAGAAAATAAACATTTCGAATCCCAACTACGTACACCTAAACGACGATTGAATTGCATCGAAAATACACAACCGGATGAATCGCCGCATAATGCTAAATTATTTGAAAATGTATAACGTAAATGTAATGTTGCCGTTTGTGGGGCATGTGCATCAGGTAAACGACGAATTATATCACCATTAGTTGCATCTACCATCGATATAAAACCACGTTCATAACTAAAAATAATCATTCAGAATAAATAAAAAAAAACAAACAAATATAAACAAAATCGAAACCCTATTAATAATCTTGTTGAATCTAAATTGAATGCTAATGCAGATATTGCTCCTTGATCACTAGAATTCGTATCGTAACAACACCAACAAAGATTCTGTTCAGAATCGAACAATAAAACATAACCGTGTGATGTACCGATTGCTATATATTTCAGGCTATTTGTAATAACTGTCGGTAAACCAGCACCGACTCTCTCCTATAATATAATAAGATATAAGAAAATATGATAAATCGATAGAAATTGGGGTACCCCAGCTGATGATATTTGATTCGAAACTCCTTGGAGAATTTTATGGCATAACATCGATCGAAATTTCGCCGTCATACTTTGAAATGAATGTAAAGAAGCTGTATCGCTACCCTCTTCTGATTCCATATCCCATAATACACTCTCTAATGATGGTGGTGTTATTTGAGGTATATCGAATTCGAGATCATTTATCTAAAACAAACATTATTGATAATTAAATTTGATCAATTGCAAACATTTGAAATAAATAAACCTCTCTAATATCAAGGAGCGATTCATCGGAATCTTCAATCAAAGCTTGATCGCTACCTTCCGAATCCATTATTTATTTGTTTAATTGTTATTAATTATAATTAAATTTACAACATTTTATTTATATTTCAAGATTATTACTCTTGAGCACTCTCAACGTTAGCCTGTCAAACTACCAACATATTTATCAATTATTATCAAAGCAATAACCACTTATAGAAAATTATTGTGAACGAAAGCGATAATTTCCGAGTTTTTTTAATGCAAATTTATTAGAATTCCAATTAAAATTGTTATTAATGATCAAATTTTATTGTGATTTTGTTGAAATTTCAAGTGGGCGGATATTGGCAACACTGATAATGTGTTACTAATCGACTATTACCAACACTTTTCTGTTAATTGAATTAGGAATCATAGAAAATTCAATCTTATTCATTAGATAAGGGATTGATTTTCTATTTCTTCCGGAATTTATTTTTATGTTTGTGTAGTTTTATGTTGAATTTATCTATTTTAATGATTTTTTGTGGATATGTTTGTGGGTGTATAGTTGGTATTATTGTTGTTGAATTTTGAGGTTGACACTTGACACATTAAATTTGTATTATTTCGTGGCGTTTATTTTTTTAATTTTATGTTTTTTTAAATAAAAATAATTAAGATAAATGATGCAACAACAATATTGGTTGACGAAAAAGAGTGTTTTACGTAAATTAGGTGGGAAAGAAGATGATTGCATTGTATCATCCGATGCTGAATTGGATGCAAAATTAGAACTGTTCAAATCAATCAATGATAGTTGTATACAGTTACAACGTGTAATTGATATTTATCAAGAACGTTTATGTAATTTAGTACAAGAAGAGAATGCATTAGGACGATATTTGAAAGATTGTGCTAAAAACGAGAAAAATCCGAATGCTAGTCAAATAATGACAACAGTTGGTAAATCATTATCATATATAAGTCATCAACGTTTAACAATACGTCCACCATTAGTACGTTTACATCATGAAGTCGAAACATTCCGTGGTCGTGCTGTACAGGATACAAGAGTTACTGTTATTGAAATGGAAAAAGTACGTACCGAATATAGGGCGGCATTAAGTTGGATGAAATCAACATCACAACAATTAGATCCGGATAGTGGTTCCGGTTTGGAACGTTTCCGTAAAGCTCAATCATATGTTAAAACAAGTAAAATGAAATTCGATCGTTTAACATTGGCATGTTTACAAAAAGTCGATTTATTAGCAGCAGCTAGATGTAATATGTTTTCGCATGCTCTAATACCTTATCAAAATATACTATTAACATTTGCTACAAAAGCTGCTGAAGCATTAAAATTGGCTGCAACGAAATTGGAGAATGTTGAACCGTACGATTTTAATGTAATTAGTGAATTGGTAACAACAACACCACAACAAGAACGTGATAAAAATACATTTTTTAATGCCGAATATACAGATCAAGAATCTAATATGAATAATAAACAACAAGATGAAGAAAACGATAAAATTACGAATCTCTTAGGTGAAGATTTCTCATCATCTTCAACCATGACAATAAATGAAATCGAATCAAACAATGAACCTCAGAAACCTAGTCAAGAATTATTAGAATTAAATTGGCCTAATAATAGTAGTTCGGATTTTATTGGTGGTGATTTTATGCCATCAAGATTCCTACAAGAAGGACTTGATTTTAATCAAATTGATGTTGATAATAGTAAAACCAAAGATGATATAATAAAACCGAAGAAAATTGTTGAGAAAAATCAAACGCAAATGTCATGGTTGAGTTTGTTTGCTGAATTGGATCCATTAGCTAATCAAGATCAAGATGCTAATAATCAAGGTGATAGGGCATAATTCACTTTTTTTTTTATTTATTACATTTTTCTATATAATATATATTAAGCACTTGTACTAGTCCTAATAATTTACCAAAATTATGACTATTGTCCATTAGTCATTATTATAAAATGCATTCCTAATTATTATCGTTGAGTGATTATTATTGATTATGTTAAATTTTTATGTATTAAAAACAAATATGAGTTTTTATTCGATTTTTATTCTTTAATTTAAATGTATTTCAACATCATACATACTAATTGGTTTATTACATTAATAATTAATTATGTTAAAATTGAAGACTATTAATATACACACGTCAGTCTACACATCACATTAATATCAGATAAATGGGGCCAAAGATTCTATTAATCGTTTTTTTGTTTTTGTTGTTTTTTTCTTCTTCTTCAAACATCTGTGAATTGGGAAAGAGCTGCTTTTACTCTAAGGAAAACAAAAAAACGAAAATTAAAAATTGTACCAATGTAATTCTGTTAAAATTTTACCTATTATATAAAATCGTATCAGATGTATTCAATAATTGTTGTAGAATACTAACAACACCCATATCTTTCAATCGTATTTGTCGTTCATTCGATCCAGGCTCACCATGTCTAGCTAAATTATTGATACAAAAAACGGAGGCCTCTTGTAAACATGGTGCTGGATGTGTCATATAAACAATTAATTTTTTTAAAACATCATCATTCGACATGATATGTTCTCTTGCACGTTCACCATCAGCTATATTACCTAATATACATAATGCTTGTTCTTTAACTTCAGGTGTATGAGGTCCTTCTAATACTAATATAACACCTTGCATAACTTGTGGACCATGTAATGCCATCATTGTATCAGTATGATTACGTGGCGATACTAAATTTCTTAATAAACCCAATGTTTTCATTAAAACTCTTGTATCTTTATCATCTAATAAATTAAATATTTGATCTGTACCTAACGCTGTTAATATTTGTGATTTAACACGTTGTTCAGCTTGAAATGCTAAATTCATTAATGCCCATACACCATTCAATTTTAATGATGGTTCAGGACGTGTTGTTAATGTTGCTAATAATTGGACAACACCTTGTTGTAACATTGGTTCTTTGGCTGGTGAAAATTCTAATAATAAATTACATAGCGCCGAAGAGGCTGCTGTTAATAATTCAGTTGATGGTGAACCAACTAATAATGCCATTAATGGACGCCATACTGAATGGTCTTGAAATGTTGTACGTAACTGTTGTACAGAACGACTTAATGAATGTAAACAACGTACGGCTGCTAAACGTACATTCTCATCTTCATCATCTAAACCCTCCAATACACTGTCCATTAAACATTTCGTATCAATTATACGTTTACGTATATCCTCGTCGTTTGCTGCTAACGAAGCAAACGCTCTACAATGGAAAAAATAACTACATTATCAATTATAATTATAGTTATGTCATAAAATTACCTAAAAGCTGCTTGTTTCGCTGCAACACTACGACAATTCAATAAATGAACCAATGTACTAACCAACTGATTACTAATAGCAGCAATTTGTTGTAAATTACTATCAACTTCAGTCAAATATGCTAAAGTATCAGCAGCGGCAGCTCGATGTACTTCCGCATGTTCCACCTAAAAAAATTCCGTAATTTCCACATAATTCTAATAATAATAATACAAACCTGACATAATCGAACAAGACATGGTAATGTTCTATAAGTTATAATCGGATCATAAGCATTAATACCACCAGCTCTATGTAAATTTGTTAAACATTTAGCAGCTTCTAATTGCATTTCAATTGGTTTATCACGATTAATTAATGTAGCCAAATAATTTGGTACTTTGACATCTTTACATGTTGTATTTGCTATAATATTAGCAACATTTGTATTATTATAACACATTGCTGCTAAACATGTCAATACTGGTATACGAACTGATGAATTTTCAACAGATAATAAACTGGCTAACACAGTTGGTGCATCAGCTGTACATAATTCATTTTGTTCAATTTGTGTACGACATGCCGCTGCTAAAATACTAGCAACACACGATTGACGTTGCAAGCTTTCTCTAATACCAGCAAATGTTAATAATTTACGTAATTTTTCTACATTGAATTTTTGTTGTGTTGTCGTTGTATTATCTAATTGTGTTAATGTACGTAAACAACATAAACAAGCATCAATTAATCTAGGTTCTTTCTCATCTAATGTATCCAATAATAAACGTACAGTACCAGAATTAATTAATATTTCAATATGTTCAGTTGTACCTTTAGCTAATGAACCAATTGTTACTGCCGATTCAATACGAACATCTAATTTTGTATTTTTATCTTCTAATAATTGTAAAAGGCGCGGTACAATACCTTGAGCAATTACACTTTCTTTTTGTCGATTTGAACCAATCACTGAATTTTTTATACAAATTATCGATGATAAACATTTATCGGGATCGGATGAATATAAATTATCGACATATGAACGGGTACTTTCGACATTCTAAATAATTAGAATAATAAAAATGATTTAGTTGATGATCGAATTTGAGGTTAGAATTACAATAATTACCATAAATGTTGTGAATGGTTGCATTCCGTATAACATTATATTGGAAACTGTTAGAAATTCGCTAGAATTACTTTAATTAATATTTTATTTACAGATTATTGTTATTAAATTTAAAAAAAAATTGTTATATTTAACAACTTTTAATAACTTGACATTAATGACAAGTCCACGAGCGCCAACAAAACAACAACTAAAATACTATATAGAACAACAATTAACCAAAAGAAACAATGATAATAATAATTGCAAATAAATAATTTAAATAAAGAAAATTGCAAATCATTTCAAATTAAATTAAATTAATAACAGTACAGTAGTCTATTAATTCTACTATATATTAGAACTACTCCAAGGATGACGAATAAACTACTGGCGCTCTAAATAATAATGTCCATGGATTCAATTTATAATAAGCGGGAAATTCAAAAAAAAATCGAGGAATAAAAGACGCCAAATTTTTTGGAAAATACAACGTATATAATGTGCTATTGACTTTACAGTACATTAATACCAAGCGTATTCAATGAAAATCTTTCCATAATAATAATGTAATGAATTCGTGGATTATTATTACAGATGCACATTGTTGAACAAGTTATATGAATCTTTATAAAATTTAATTAGAAATCAATAAATATCTAGTGTAATATTTCATTTAACCAGCAGTGTGCATTGCAAACAAAAATAATAATAATCATAGTACTTATAACAATAATATAAAATATTTTGAATCTAAATAGAAACAGTAATTATTTTAGTAATTTTACAAATAATTAACTACAATAAGCACTCTGTATCAACTATGAAACAACAATATTTACAATATATATTTGAATTTCCTTTTTCTCAAATAGAACTATTTAAAGTTTACAAAAAAAATCTATATCGAAGTATAGGTACGTATCTATATTTTATATTAATATAATTTTAATTAACCGATTCTTGTCAATTTTCGATACGATTTTAATTAAATAAAGCAATAGTACCAAAGCATTTATAGATATTCCATTATTCATTTTACTGGACCTCTCAATCGTTTACCATTTTCTAGAAAAATATTACGATATGTTCCATTATTTTCTTTTCTAATTACATCGCATATTTCTTTTGGACCACACATCCACAGTCTTTTTTACTATTCAAATCGAATTTCTCTAATTATACGTTCGATTAAAGATCTAGATAGAGTCAAAATTGATATAATTTCTATTGATATTATAACTTTTGGACGGTTTATACTAAACTATCAAGCAATAAATTAATTAATTTTAAATTGATAACATCGTTTTGTTTCGTTTTTGTTTTTGTATTTATAATTATAGTACCTACAGCACCAAATGGGATATTTCTCAAAAAAATTTCAATCGATTGGTACTTTACTGATAAATCGAAATGATGATAATTGCTAGAATTTTATGGTACTGATAATGTACCCACTAAAACGCGAGATTTTGATCTCCTTCTATATATATTTTTTGTTTTGTTTGATTCTAATTTTATTTCTATTTTACAACCAATTATTACCAACAGATAGACTAACACTACAGTATTGATCCCTCATTCAACATACCTGAACGAATTATACTGATAAGCAGCCTTTGGCTTACATGTGGAAGAAATAGTTAGATAATAAGATTATTTACAAACAAAATACAATAACTATTGAGCTAGCTTATTT
Organism: Zonitis immaculata; assembly: GCA_037414775.1. Classification (NCBI taxonomy): domain Eukaryota; kingdom Metazoa; phylum Arthropoda; class Insecta; order Coleoptera; family Meloidae; genus Zonitis; species Zonitis immaculata. The sequence goes on from JAZBGX010000104.1 coordinate 13,112, forward strand.
TTTCTCTTACAATAATAATAATAGATACCGAATGTCATATTACTATCGCATATTATCCAGGTATTTATAGTGGGACATCCGGTGTATTTTTAACCATAATAATAATAATAATAAACCTAAAAAACTCTACAATTTCAGTCTTAGAGGAATAAGATAGAATTTTCTAATATACATTTTTTTTTTTTAGATTTTTTGTTGATGTTTAAAGAATCAAGTTAATAATTACAGAAAATTTGGCAGAACAAAATGAATCGTCAGTCTGAAAATTCTGTTCGATTAGATAATTATAAGGCCAAACATTGGTTAAATAGATAATAAAGATAGCCTATTGTGGAAGTGAGGATTTTAGAGCCACTTGTTCCTTAAGCTACCCATTCTCCTCCCCCACATGAGGTTATATCATACTATTGTTCCTTGTAAATGTTGTGGATCGGTTGTTTGATTTGATGTTGGTGGTAATGCTGTTTGTTGTTGTTGTTGTTGTTGGCTATCATTATTATTATTGTTATTGAATATAGGGTTTGTTGTTGGCGGTGGTAGATTGATACCAAGATTTAAAGATTGTTGTAATGTATTACTAGAACTTGGTAGACCACTTTGTGATAAACTCAGAGTACTACCGCTACGCATTTGTGGATTAATAAGAAGAGCTGTATTAGATGAAATAGCCGGTGGACTATTCTCTTCCGGTGGTGTTACTTCCAAACCAATACTACCATTCAAAGCAATCTTGATTGCATTATTATTATTATTATTATATTTGAAATTTGTTGAAAAATGCGATAGACCAATATCTTCTAAACTACTTTTCCTTCGACAATTTTCAATGTTTGTCAATCCTTGTCTTAATGAATTTGAACGTCTTAATAATATATCATCGATTACACGTAATGAATTTGAACGGCCACGTTGATAACCGGCCACTGTGGGACTATCTGGTAATGATAATGAATTTGATTTTGTTGTTGTTGATAATGGTGGTGGTCGTGGTGATGGATAAGTAGTAAAACCAGAACCACGTCGGTTATTAATAATTGTCGATTGTTGATTTGCCATTTGTTGTATTAATGTTTGTGAACAAAAACTAATATTTGATTTACGTCGACTATTATGGCGTTCGAAAGTTTTCTGAGCGGAAAATGGACTAGGACGTACTAAGTAACTTTAAAGAACAAAACGGAAACAAATCAATTGAGTAATTGATTAATCAATTAATTCTTGAATACTCACATTATATCACCTTCTTCTAATTTGAGATCACAACTAGGATTTATAATAACATAAGATAAACTGTTTCTCTTCTCACTAACATCATTATAATCGATTGTTGGTAAATTCAGGCTTTCCATTCTTGATCGTACTAGATTAGCAATTTCAGCTCGTTCAATTTGTTGTTCATGATTATCTTTAGCTTCATCCGCCATATTAACCGAATACTAAATCACACAATCATTAAAAAAAAATTATTGTATGAAATTCGATTATTTTATCTAGAATTTGGCTAATAAGCATTAAAATATAGCGTTAAATAAAGTAAATAGATATTAATTATATAAAAAAATGAGGAGATATTCAAAAAATCATCTACAAATGAACAAAAAGAAAAAAAAAACAAATAAATTTGGTGTATTTTTGTTGTTGTAGTACTTGTTGTTCTTGTTGTTTTTGTTTTTTTTTACAATAATTAACTCACCATTGAGTTACGACGATCTGAACAGCCCAGACAATTGGTGCCTTCTTTAGGTCGATAAGTTACACCGACTCTGTCCATTCCCAAATCCTCGTCAAGCTAACGAAAAAGCCCCATCATACTAATTACGTGCACTAAATTTCTAGTCATTTTACATTCAATCCAGATTGTAATTTTTTTTTCAATATTTATTTATTTCGTTTTTGTTGCTATTTTACATCTACATGCTTCGATTTTATTAATAATATTTAATTCTGGTGATGCGAAATTAGTTATTACGAGGACTGATTCAAAAGTAATAATAATCGGATATTTCTAGTGGTCGCAATAATAATTGAAAAAGAAATTCGATATCAAGCTTGGCTACTTTTATTAGTAGAAAAATTGTATCCGGCATATTTTGGAACTACATTCATTTTCATACGAGCTGTCAGAGAGTTAACACGAAAATAGAGAATAACGAAGTCAGATAGCCATCATTAAATATTTCTGGCTGCGAAAAAACGTCTATATCTGACATGGTAGGAACATTAATGGGTTGTGCTTCTCCATATTCTACAGTTGCATACTGGTGCAAGGATCTTAAGCTGGACAGAACTTTCACATAGGACGAACTTCGCGAAGGATGACCATCCACGTTCCACGCAGGTGAAAATGTGGAAAATATCGAATATGTAGTTTTGGCTAACCGAGGAGCGATCATCATACACTTAGCTCAGGTCACAGAGGTTTCATATGGTAGTGTTTAGAGGATTCTTTGCAAGGAGCTTCACATGAACAAGATGTTGGTACGTTGGGTACCCAGATTGTTGATCACATAACAAAAGAAGAAATAAGTCTACATTTCAAGACAAAATCTTCAAGATAATCAGGCTGATTTTAGAATCAATTTGTGACAATAGAGGAGACTTAAATACGTATTCTCCTGATTTAGCTCCCCGGCTTGAGAAGCAGCTCAGGGGCAAGAAAGTCGAAATAAATAACGATTTAGAAAAATTAGATAAAAGATAAAGATTTTTTTTTCAATAGACATTCGTGCTTCAGAGGTGAGACGGACCGAGTGATTTGTTAGGAGACTACTTTGAAAAAAAACTTTGTTTTGTAACGACAATCGATACTTTCGGATCATCCCTCGTATTATTCAAATTTTTTAAATTATTATTAATGTAAAATTTGTTCTATAATTTCATAAGGCTATCGAATTGATTTAATGTTGGTGTCATTCAGTCAAATTACAAAAATTTAATAGATCATTAAATTTTATTATTGTTATTGGAATTCAAGTTTTTTAATCAATTGGTTTATTAATTGGAATATCTAAACATGTAGATTTGAAAGACGAAAATATTTTTCAAATAATTATTTGACTACGCCGCTTATTTTCCAAATAAATAAATAAACAAATTAATAAATAAATAAATAATTATACAAAATAATAAATGGAATGATTTATAATTGAAACAGGCTAATAAACATGCTTTAGAATTATACAGGGTGGACCACAAGTAATGGTACACAGAGCAACAGTGCATTATTCGTATAAAAATAATACGATTTAGCTAAATTTACCTCATACCAATAGTTGATAGTAACCGAGATACAGGCTGTCAAAGTTGATTTTTTTTTCCTGATTTCCCCATATAACTACAGAACATATTCTACTATAGACACAAAATTTGGTATGTGGGGGATTTTTGAGTCAAGGAACTCAAATTTATTATCACATTTCCAGTAACTAGTAGAGGGCACCACCTGCGCAACTTTGTATGGCTCTAAATCATCTAAACTTTTCTATGCCTCACTGTATATTTATTTTCAATAGATACCCTGAATTAAATATATTTTCTACGTAAAAAAGGTGCACTTGCTGAATGTTGATACGTGCTACCGTTTCCAAGATATTTGCATTTAAAGACTTCAGCCTCTTCTTTTTAACCTTTGTAGATACATACCTAAGTTGTAAGTTTTTCGAAATGGTCTTTCAAACAAAAATATTACGATAGCTTTCACGATAAAAGTATATGAAATCACTTTCTTCAATTAAAAGAATAATAACAATTAATAAAAAAATAATCTGTCTCCGATAGCAAATGTTCGACATGGCCTCCATTGAGGGGACTCCAATGTTTAAATGCGAATATCTTGGAAACGGTAGCACGTATCAACATCTAGCAAGTGAACCTTTTTTAAGTAAAAAATATGATGAAATGAGAATACCTAATAAAAGTAAATATACAGAGAGGCACAAAAAAGTTATGATGATTTGGAGTTATACAAAGTGGCACAGGTGGCGCCCTCTACTAGTCACTGGTAATTTGTTAATGAATTTGGGTTTCTTGACCAATAAAACACCCACATACCAAATTTTGTGTCTATATTAAAATGCGTTCTGTAGTGATGTGGAAAAATCAGGAAAAAAAAAATCAACTTTGACACACTGTATCTCGGTTACTATCAACTTTTGGTATAAGGTAAATTTTGTTAAATCATATTATTTTTATACGAATAATGCACTGTTGCTCTGTGTACCATTACTTGTGGTCCATCCTGTATAGAATAAGATAGTTTCAATAATATTTGGAAATTTCTCAAATAGGGAAGTAAAGCAAACAATTTGTTGATATTAGAAAAATATTATGCCATTTATGTTGGTGCGTGTGCTCTCATTTATTTTTGATTTTGCGTCATTAAAAAACAAATGATTATCGAATAATGATTAAAATCATGATAATAATGACTGTGCATAAAATTGCACTGGTTTGTGTATTTATTCACATTCACACATAGATTAGGCATTTACGAAATGTACTAAATAATAATAATAATAATAATATAATAATAATAATAATCTAACTTCTATTTATTGTGAAATAAAATAAAATCTATTAAAAATTAATTCTAAATCTTTCTATTATTATTTATAATTATAATATAAATAAATATAAAGTGCATAATAATATTTAACAACGAAAAGCGAGTCTTGTATAAAACAATTTAACAAAATCAAGCCAATAGCAGGGTGGATATATTTTTTTTTTTTCGTAAATGCCTAATTCAATTTGTTTCAAATAATCAAATAATTTTAGTTTTTTTCTTTTTATTTCTGTTATTAAAATACTCACCGATGGCACACGCACACAACTTGACCATGCTGATGAAGTGGCACTCATACTCACATGTGATGAATCCGATACTGATGTATCTTGTGTACGATAAATTCCAATTGGTATTTCACATGTTGTTGAGCATAATTTCTGATATAATCGTCCATATGTACGTATCCACATATCATCTTTTGTTATACGCATCTATATTTTTAATAAAATTATTATCATTATTAATAAAATTAATCAAAATTTAATCGAAAATTCTTACCGATGTTAGAAAACCAGATCCTGGAGCTTGATCAATTCCTAATAATAGTCGTACAAATGTAATAACGTAGTCTTTAACAAAAGCTTGATAAAGTAATGTGTCTAGCATACTAGCACTGAAAACACTACCAGCGGCGAATGGTAAACGAAACATATAAGAAATATGCGAGCCACGTTCTTTTTCTCTCTATTAAACAAATGTACAAAAAAAAAAAATTATATATGAATTCAAAGGTCATGGAATTATGATCGCTACATGTCTAACAAAATTGAAGATCAACAAAGAAAAAATAAGAAAATCATTGTTAAAGGACGGAAAATAACAAATTTCTATTGATTCGAATAATAAAAAAAAAAATTATAACTAAATTTTGCTTGAGGGAGATCTTTTGTTGACTTTTAGGTTTTCAAACGAAATTTATTCGTTTTATGGGAATATATCGCAGCTGTTTTTTTTCTTTTTTGTTGACCTTTCGAACAACACTTTTTTTCTGTCTAACAAAAACCTGACTCGATACAATTTGTGAACTGAAACTAATACTATGGGGAGATGAAAGTCTATTTTCTATTATAACTATTTTTCGGGAGATTTTAATCAATTTTCTTTCGTTTAATAAATCGAATTTATTAAGATTTCTTTAATAATAATAAAATTATCTAGAGTTTTCCAACATTTATGATCGTATTCGGATTAAGAAAATAGAATAAAATTAGAAGATGATGATAAACAAACGAGCTAAATCGCTAGAAGAGAAAAAAGGCCTTTGACTTGCAAAAAACATTACTCCGTACAATGAAAATATTCTGAAACCAAAATAAAGTTGTTGAAATAATTTTTTTCTTAATTTCAAGAAAGTTTTTCGATTTAATATTATTTATTAGATTATTAGTATAAAAATGGTGGATGCGCCATGTAATCAATTTGCAAAAATTGAAAACACATAATTTTCAATGATTAAAAAGAAAAAAAATAGTCGTATCACTCTAAAATAAGAGGATTAATTTTTGTGAGATTTGTAGCGACCCTTTGAATTATAAAAGACAAAATAAATACAATAAAATATTTACCTTTTCCATTTTGGATAGATGTAATGCATATTTATCATGTGCCCGAAATTGCATAAATCGCATATTTGATGATTGTGATAATTCCGTGATGCTTTTTATACTTGGAAAAAATCTAAAAGCAACAACAACAACAACAAAGGTAAAAAACTAAGCAATTAATTTTACAAAGAGAGATAATCAGATTTAAAAAAAAAAAAAACAGTCCCATCAAATATAGAATTTAAAGATAAATTGTAATTGCAGAGATTTCGTATGGAACAAAATTGAAAGATAGAATTAATTCGAATGGGTCTTTGTTCTTATTTTAAATTGAATTTCAGTACCAATTACAGTCCAATTTGATCATATAAAAATATAATTGAGTTTGGTTTTTTTCAATTTTTTTCATTTTTCAACTCACTTGAACATTGTCTGTACAGCAACGATGGTATTACAATCAGCTAGAGAATCTTCTTCAGCTGAATTCGATAATTCTTTATTGACAACAACAACATTTTCAGCCAATGTTATACCAGCGCGTAATAAATCATCTAAACTGAATAACAAATTCCAATTAGATATAGCAAAAAACAAATTCAATAAATAATTAACTTACCAGTCAATTGAGCCTAACATCCAATAAACTAATGGAAAATATGAAATAGCATCCAAAAATGCTATATCCGGTCGACGTTCCAATAACAGTATAATCGGGTTTAATGATGTTTTCGAACGGAAATGTGCTCTTAATGGTATAATAAAATTATATATACCATTTGATGCATAATCAGCGGCTAATATAATTGTTTTATTTTGCCATTGATAATCGCGCGCATTACGATAACTGCAATGTTCACAAACTTGAGCCAATTGTAGACAACATAATGGTTTCTTTTCTTTTAATAAATAGCACAATGTTGGACTAACACCAATATAGGGTGATACTGGTGGGAAACCTTTCACAATTCTGTATGAACAACACATAGTTGAAGTCAAATTGTTTAATCAAAAGAGTGTTTGAAATTATCTTTTAATATTTTGATTGAATTATTATTTCATTGACATGCTACCATTATAACAGCATTTGTCTTTTAACAATCATACTTTGACAAAGAGTTGGTTATTAATAGAGAGTTAGAGAAAAATAGGACTTACCGGATACATTCGTCATGCCATGCAGGTCTCTCCGAGTCTCCAGAGTCGTCTGTAAGACTGGACCTAAGGAGTGCAAGCATCGGACAGAGTGATCAAGAGACAGCTAATAAAAAAACGGTGCTATTTATGTGAAATTAAAGCTATCAAAATGAAAAATCTAACGAAAATAAAAAGCATCTTCTGGATATATTATAGTGAAATAATGTGGATCCCACAGAAAAACATAGAAAAATAAATTAAAAGCCCAAACAAAAAGAAAAACACAAATTCGTTATTTTTGATTAAAAATAGAATTACATGCTAATGTTATTATTGAAACGATGCTTACGCTATTTTCTCGCTAGGTGATCGCCAAGGCACATCGTCTTCTAATTCGTCGTCGCTCTCATCACCCTCATCGGCCGCATCCTATTCAAATATAATTTTATACATAACAAAAATTATAATGCAAAAAAGAAACAGAAACCTGTGAAATATTGAGCGTTGAATTAGTTACCATATCCGGTACTGGTAAAATACTTGGCCGTCTAGAATTCCGTCGTTGATTATTTATCATTTCAGGACTCAATAAATTTGGATTTTCACCACTACGCGGTATATCTAAATGATTACCAGTTATTGATATATCGATGGGTGTTGAATTTGGTGATATTTCTCTTAAACATTGACGGGAATCAGTCAAATTTCCACTGTCCGAAAATTGGCCTAAGTATTAGAAGAAAAAAAAAACACAACACGAAAAACAAATACATTATTATCAATTCGAAAAAATTCGGATAATTATTCGTAATGATCAAGTGCATTACATTCAAAGCGAATTTTATAATTTTCTATTTGATTTTTGAATAAATAAAGCTGATCGATGAATGATGTGGATCAATGTGCGCTTAAAATGTGACCCAATCTTACAAAAAAAAAAAAAATAATTAAAAAATAACCATCACTATCGTTATCTTCAACGTGAACTTTTTATTTAAATAACGTACGATATAACGATAATGATAGAAACATATACATTAAGATACACCAAACCTACCATTTCTATATTTATCCTAATAAAAGCCAATTGTTTTAAAGAAAATCTCTACTCTATTTTTTTTTTTAAAGTTTCAATTCTTTTGATCAAATAATGGAAAATGAAAACATGCGCGACAGCAAACACTCACTGACACAGGTGGGAACTTGCAGAATTAGTTGAGGAAGGCTGGTACCGTCTTTGATTACAGATGGTTGTTGTTGTTGTTGTTGTTGTTGATTTGTTTTATCATCATTATTTCCGGCTGTCATAATTATAGGCTCTGATGTTGTGTTATTGTTATTTACTTGTTGTTGATTTGCGACAGTGAACGACGAATTCTCTTCTTTTGTTATACTCATATAATAGCACGTATCGCTCTTTTTCATTATATGTCTTGGTCCGGGATTTAATAGAATTGTATCTTCGTAGAATTCAGGAAGTTCAGCTGGACGTACACCAACTAAAGCTACTCCATATCTAAACAAAAAAAAAAAAAGGAAGTACATCGATTGATTGATTGTATTAAGGAAGTGGTAAATTCTTAAACTCAATTTTTTGGTCTATTTTATCGTTTTATTATTATTTTTTTTTGTTTGCTAGTAAATTGGAAAAGCTACTTTTCAATTTAGCTGAAAGTTATAGATGAGTCAAAGTCTTAATTGGATCTTCGTCTGTTCCAATTTTACCTACTTTCTATGTGAATGAAAACTGGCATATGTGAAACTTTTGCCCTCATATTCACCGAAAAACCGACTGTCACCCAATACAATGTGATAAATCTCATTGCCTGAACAACGACCATAAAGTCGATGCCATTCTTCTTGAGATTGCTGACCTTCTCTGTGAACAATAAGAATCAGATAGAAATGTCGAACTAATCAATAATTAAATGGAAACCAAGTTCAGTTCTTTTTTTGTTGTTGTTGTTTCAATATTCGTTTAGATTAAAAATACCTACTGGCCTCTAGAGGTGTGTAATAATAAAGTGACAAGAGTCGACGCTCCTGGACAGGTGCAGTTGTTCGCTAATAGAGCGTATTTGAATTCATCCTCGCAAACAACATATTCAGCAAATTTCACGTGTAATTTATTTTCAGGTCGAAAAATTTGGACATATTGAGCAACACTAGGAGCAAAATCTTTAACAGCCCACGATCTCAATATTGTATGTTCATCCTAAAAGTCAACAACAAAGGAACGGAATTAATTACAATTAAATAGAAATTTAATTGTGATATTAAACAAGGAACGGTTTTTCGAGTGCGTGTCTACATAATTCAATTTTTTTCTATAGCATGAAATTTAATTCTCTATGATAGCTCGATTTTTTATAAATTAAAAATTACATCAACTTACAGCAGCCGTTTTGTCTGCATAATTTCTAGCCGCTAACACAAAACATGCTTCCGCTTCATTCATTCTAGCTCTAGCTAAATCGCCATCTTTCAAGCATGATCCTTGTATATAGATAACTCTTTGCGCCCATATAGGTACTTGTAATATCATACGCATTGTTGCATCCAATTCCATTGGTGATAATAATACAACATAATAATCTTGTAATAATGGATGTGCGTAAAATTCGTTCAAAAAATCCATTATTGTATCAGCATGTAATGTTGTACTGCAGACGACAACATGTTTTTCAGATTGGGCACGATGTGAAGAATATGAACCGCCAAGTTTTTGACGTTCCATCCATGTAAAAGCCAATTGTTCAAACTATTCCACACATAAAAAAAGGAAAATTCCTTTCACGTTTAACATTCACAACTATACAATTTTTTTTTTACCTGTGTTGGTAGGACAATCAAAGCGACACAGATCATAATTACCATATAAAGTTGAGATGGCCATATATCTGGAACGAAGTCACCATAACCGACTGTTGAAAATGTGACGACAACATAATAAGTAGCTTGGAAAAGGTTTAAATGACGATGGCCGGCACGTTGGAAATGTTGAATGCCACAGACACTGTAATTATTGGAAAAAGTCACCATCATGTAACAGTTGTTCCTGCGGGAATCGCAATTTTTTATTTTACTTTTTTATAATTTGAAATAATGACCAATTATCACCTTGCAAATAATAGACTAGATAACAACATGAAAACTATGCATTACAACTTACAAATGACTCTTATTGCTACCGTTATTGTTATTAAATTAAGAAATTTGATAAGCAAGAAATAGAGAGTCAATGGAGAAACCATAATGAGGATAATCTATAAAACCAGACACTAAAATTACATGCTCGCCCGGCGCCTCCACCAATATTCTTAGAATAAGTATAGTTTTGGTTTATAACTTCCAACTTCAACAATTCAAATATTTAATATTCCAGCAATTTCAAATTAAATTTATCAGTTTAGAAAGTTTCAAATCAGCGAAAGTTTTATGGAGCAAACTTTTTAAATCAACTTGTTTTTTTTGTTGTTGTCTACAATCGATCAATATTTAAAAAAAAATATTTACCTTGTGAAAACGAGACAAACCAATGTCGCCGATAATATGGTGAGTTGTTGTGATAAAGCCGATTGGGATTTTTGCATTGCTCTATGAAGATCATTCTGAAATTGTGAATAAAAACAAAACAAAAGATTTCATTAGAAGAAAAAATCCAATTAGTTTTAAATTATTCCATTAATGCTTTAGTGTTTTCCATTTTCTATTATAATAGAACGAATTGTCATCATATTTTATAAACAAATATAAATTTATAATAATAATAAAAAGGATAAAACAAAACTAAATTTACATTTTTATTATAATCGTAGATTTACGTTCGACTATTCAGTTGAGAATTTTGTGATCAAATAAAATTCCAAGAGTAAATATTGTGATGAAGTTGTAAACTGGAATGGAGAATTTTCATATCAAAGGGAATGTCAACAGTATTCCTATCTATCTACATCTATCTATCTGTTAATTTAATATTTTGACCCTATATGATTTATGTCGATTATGTTTTCCTTTGATTGCAATTATTTAATTTAACAATTGATTTAATTCAATACTTACAAACATATTTTCTAAGGAGTGTTTCGCTAGCCAACAATTCAAAAATACGGGAATAAATAAATTTCTCAATGGCGGATAAAAAATCTAGAAAAAAAATCGATTACAATACAATCATTTAATTAATTTCCAATCAATTACAGTTAGTGTGAACGGTATCGTATTCACAATATCCAAAACGAAATGGAATGATAATAATTGTTGCCAAATATTACCCTGAAAATGAAGAAAGACAATTTTTTCGTACATTCTAAATTTTGTTAGTCTGAAAATCAATATATCGATTATAAAAAAATAAAAATAAAAAATACCAAACTACACCAGATTATTGCCAGTCAATTGAAAATGATTGACGTGTGTAATCAATGTTATATTTCTACATATTGAAATATACAGGGTCGCTTGAAAGTACGAAAACAACTGAATATTTTGAAAACGGTTCATTGGATTTAACATAAAATTACAAGTATCAATTTCTTAATTTTCCAGTTTTTAAAATCTATAACCAATCCATTATTTTCTTTCGATAGTAATAGGGATTAAACTGATCATTTTCAGAAAGATTATTTGCTCACGAATTCCATGATATAACATATGTAAATCTTATCTTCTACGGAATACTTCAAGAAAATTTACACAATTGTACTTGAAACCTCGAAAGCTTAAGAAACACTTGAACATTTTGGACGTCGAATACGACAATCTTAGGATAATACATTTCCTGGTAGATGGATTAGAATGAAAGCAATATAATGGGCCGGTCACCAAGATCACCCGATTTGACTCCGCTCGATTTTTTCTTATAAGGCAATCTTATTTTTGTTCGAAGTATAAAGATTGCTATATCACTGAACTGAGAGCTTGCTGAAAATGATCAATTTAACTTTTATTGCTCCAGAAAAAAAAACAAATGAACCATTTTCTAAATATCCAAAAGTTTCCATAATTTTTAGCGACCCCTGTATATTGAATTTATTAGAAAAAAAAATCGATTATTTTCTGATATAGTAAACGGCTATATGTCAATGTTCATTATCTATTAATACAACACACAAGGTAACTAGCGCATGGCATATATATAATATTATGAAGATCAATACCTGTTGAAATGAATAAATTAATTCTAAATTTTTTATTATTGATTGAAAAAATTTGAATTAACCAAAAGCTATTCAAGTTATTATATAATTTATGGATATAAATACTAACATAATTAAATATTCAATTAATATTATATGTATTAGCAATTCAATATTTTATATTAAGATTTTCATAATAAGTATATCAACTTACCTTATAGCCAAGATAAGCTAATAATAAAGCTTCTATCAAACTAATTATAGCTAATATAACTTGAACTGTCCATAATTCGAGGGGGCGGTTCACCCACAGAATTGCATCCCAATTTATTATTGGATTCTCTTGGAATTTTTCTTCGGTTAAATTGGCCGATATAATATATTCGGATTTGTTGCCTGGCGTACAACCATAACTATCGGAAAAATAATAATAATAATTTCAATACAAAATCAAAAAAAAAAACATGGAATTTTTGATGTTTCGTGGTAAAAACGTACAAAGTTTTTTTTTACTGCAATGCGTGTAAACTTATTTCGATATAGATATAGAAAAAACAAAACAAACAGAAACAGCTTTTATTATAATTGAATTCGTGTTAATTGAAGAAGTTATAATCAGTTTCTTAATGTTATTATTTGAATTTGTATTCAAAATTCAGTACTGCAACTGATAAATGATAGTGAAATTGTTTATATTCTACATATATTCTATATACTTATTACTATCAATAAGGGTAATAATATTAGCAGAAAAATCGATAAATATCGTAAAATGTTTCCTACTACTTTTATAGTTTAGATTATAATGCCGAAGCTTTTAATAGATCACTATCATATTATTATTATTATTATTTAGGTGGAAAGTGCGATAATCTTTAATTAAAATGGAGTTTATTCACTTACCATGCTGCATATGTTGGATCTAAATCGGTTATAACTCTGATTATATATAGCACACATGTGAGTAATTTTAGAAATAAATTTGCTATACGTATTCTAAGACCTGTAATTAAAACAAAAACAACAATGTTTATTTCAAACTATATCTACTACGTTTTGGGTAAAGATAGCACGTTGTTAGAATGTTCCTAGATTGGAATACAAAAGAATTAAACATAATTAGTTCACTCTATATATTGAGTGGCTTCAACGTTTTGTTTACAAATGACGAGATTTTCTGTCAATTTAGTTAATGACAAGATGGTTTAATGGATGCCACATAATTTCGGCTGATTAAACAACGTGGTATCTTTACAAAAGAGCTTTTATATACATATTAGTTTAATTTTCAAATTGTGATATTTACGAGGACTGATCCAAAAGTATTATTGTTTTATATCGAATTACGTTTACTTTTGGATGAACCCTCGTATATTGATAGTCCAAAACGATAACGTAAAAGATTATGTTTTGAGATTTGAACGTTCCTAATTCCTTTTGTAGTTTTTAATTAGATTCGAAACCCTAAAAATATTGTTCGATGAATATTTTGTTATGTTAAATATTGGAATTTTCAATTCCAATAAAAAAAAAACAATTCTTATTGAACAAGATCCTAGCGGAAAACTAAGGGTTAATTTTGTCAATTTATAAACAAAATGTCGATTAAGGGTTGATTTTGTCAATTTGTGGACAAAATGTCGATTTATTTAGATGGAAAGACAAAACTAAGGGGATAGAGAAGGGGTAATTGGAGCTAAGTAAGGAAGACGAAATATAAAAAATATATTCAATTATTTAACCATAAATATTTTTCGAGCTTCTTGTCTTCTTTCGATATTTATCTATAATTATTGAGATGAATTAGTCTATAAAATGAACACACGGCTTCAAAAAATTCATATCAACCCTTCCTCGCTCGCTTAATGAGTAGTGCGGTGCAGCCTTTTTCACAATTTTACGTTTTTCTCATAAATATCACAATGAATGTAGTTGTAAAAATTAGAATATTTCGATTAGACATTCTAAAAGATGTTCATGCATTATTTATTCATAAAAAAATGTTTTTTTCATTGAAAAAAAAGTAATTTTATGAGAAAGAGATCGAAAAGCGGCACTACTATGCTACCGGGTGCGAGTTGGTAACCGATAAATGACGTGCCAGTGGTGTTGCCAGGTTTTGCAACTCCACATATGTGCAATTAAGGTCGTTAATATAAAATTTCAATCAATATCAAAGGGAGAGATTAACGTATGTATTCAATACTGCAATAATTAACAAAAATATAGCAGATATATCGAAAAAGTATTCTAATTTTAGTTGAAAATTTCTGGGTGAATTTTTCAGTAATTCAAAGTGTTGTTAATTTAGGTCGCCTTCTCGGGCTGATTATCTATTCGCGGCTGTTCAAGATGTTGATAAAGCTGATAGTTGATTGAGAGGAGTTTCGATTTTGATGTAGCTCTCATTACCCGAAATGCTACCTATTTCAATTTATGAAAATTTACAACGTAATTTTATTATGATCCCCACAAGAATTCACAAAAAAAAAATCTTTTTTTTTACTACAGAAAGACACAAAAGCTTCAAATGTTCGTTATTGCCCTTATGCTGGTAATCTGGCGCCCGGTTAGAATCATGTGAGGTAACCGATAGTTACCAAAGACAACCACATTGTTTCCGGAACCCTGACACTTTCCTATTTTTTTACTCCTTTAGTACTGGCTCTCATTACCTGTTAACTGCCCTATTGTCATTAGTATTTGAATAATTATTGTTTTTTCTTGGTAAAACTATTTCTAACACTTATATTTAAACAACTGATTTTATAAAAAATAAATCATATTTCTTGAAACTGGATACGAGTCATCCTTTATTTTATTGATCATTTGGGAAATATAAATTTTAATAATTTAGTAAAATTTGAGTTGTATTTATATGAAATTTTTTATCGTAATCAATTTTTCTATTAATTTTACAGATTTGAAAAAAAATAAATGGAAATTTTTTCGTTAAAGAAAAACAAAACACAAATCTTCTTACAATTAGAAAATCAATAAATAACAGATCCATTAACGAAGTTCCAACAAACTTAATATATAGAAAGAATTTAATCTTTTGAACTTAGGTACAATAACTTTGAATTCCCGATTTTCGCAAATTCCAAATTATTTGAGAAAACTCTCATTTTATTCTCGACTTTCACCAAACTCTCATTCATAAAATATAATTATAATGTATCAATTCTCAATATACATCGAATAAGTTCTGCCATTATCAATACTTATAATATAAATTATTTAATAATATTCCATTAGGATTGTTATATAAGTATCACGTTCCAAATACAACAAACTCCAATTAAATATAGAAATATATATATCTGAAATATATTGATTGTAATCGGACATTATTGTGTTAATTGAGTAAGTAAAGAATAATGGATTTATTTGAGAAGAACATTTTCATTTTGTTAAATCGTCCAATGATTGCATCATAAATTTCACAAATATTTCATTATTTCACGCACGTTTTTCCCAAAATTCACTACCGGTACCTATAATTTATGATAACTTTATGGAAACGTTCTTTATTAGTATTATTATTATTATTATTATTATTATTGTAAAGAATCAATACAAATATATATTTTATTTTATTTTTCTTATCAACATTTTTATTAATGATTGCAGGTGAATTATAAATAATCCACTTTTAAGAGAAAAAAAATCGTTAATAATGAAACCCAATGCATTATTATCATTATAGACATTGACATGATCATCAATATACTATTGTTTTATATTTTGAATCAATAATTTCGATTATTTCAAATAATATTGCTGTCTATAACAAATATGACTAATAAATATTATTAAATATTTAAATATTGGACTCCGTAAGTTTTATATTACAATATATGTATTAAATAAATCTAATAGAAGCTATTATTACTTCCAAATCAATATATTAATTATTATACTGAGATTTTTCAGAAAAATTTGTCACGTGTATTCACTGGGTATCGAACCCACGTCTTCCGATTGCCGGTCGGATGTTCTGACCACTAAACTATGATACATAAAAGCTGATATATTTAAATAGTTACAATTGTTCAGATAGATATGTCGTTATTCATAGTTTAGTGGTCAGCGAACATCCGACCAGCAATCGGGAGACCTGGGTTCGATACCCAGTGAATACACGTGACAAATTTTTCTGAAAAATTTCATTATAATAATTAATATATTGATTTGGAAGTAATAAAAGCTTCTATTAGATTTATTTAATAATAAATATCACATTTTGATTGTTAATTTAATTACAGTAAACATATTTGTTGATTATTGTGAATAGATTGTTATTATAATATTATATCGATTATTTCTATCGAAGAGCTGCATTGCGTTGAAATATAAGTTGTTATTATTTATTCATAAAATAATTGCAATGCAACTGTGTCACATACAATGACAAAGAATTTTATCATATAATAACACTAAAACAATGTTTGTTGGAATTTAATTTTTATAACAACTCAAATTTTGTATTATAGCT
>JAZBGX010000104.1:30072-51125 GCA_037414775.1 Zonitis immaculata
TATTATACTGATTTGGGAATTATAATTCAAATTTTTCTACATACAGGATGCATGGAAATCACGTAGAAAAATAAAGAGACAAGTTTATGTTAGACTTTTTCGAAAGCTCAATATATTAACGGAGATATAGAGCCTCAAACTTGTTTTTTTCTAGAGAGAATTCATCAATAACTTCTTTGGTATGGAAGCGATTGTCCTCAAATCTCATACACTTGTTTTCAATAATAAATTATTTCAATACACAAAATTTGGTGGAAAATATGAATTGTCATCAAGATTCTAGAACACTATGGTCATCTACATAATCGTTTATAACTTTTTTATCTTTTAACTTTTGCAACCTCTATTCAGTTTTTATTGAAGACCATAGAAAAGTAGGTATGTCAAAAAAATTCTCCTGTTTAAAGTCAATAAAGTCAACCGTTTTCGGGTCCATTCAAAGTTTAATTAGCATTAATTAATTGTTAAATTCTGTTTAATACAACAAAAACAAAGCATGCCTTGGAAGATATATGAAGAACAAATGGAATCTATTTGATTCGACCATTCTCAGAAGATATTTTATTATTAGATAAGCAGACATTCGAGAAAAGTCTGGAGCATCGGAGTCTCGGAGTATTTCGTTTCCAAGTCGCGTTTTGTTTGTGCTGTATTAAACAAAATTTTACAATTATCGCTAGACTTTGAATAAGCTTTATTTGAAAACGGTTGACTTTATGGACTTCCAACAGGTGAACCTTTCTGACGTATTTTTCTATGATCTTCAATAAGAACTGCCTAGAGGCTGCAAAAGTTAAACGAACAGAAAAGTTCTGGACAATTATCTGTATGCTCTTAGTACCTTAGACCCTTTAGGAATATCCATTTTTCACCAAATTTGAATTCTCTTTAGAGAAAAACAAGTTTGAAGCTCTATATCTCCGTTAATATTGAGAGTAGAATCACATCTTAGATTTTGTACACGTAATTTCCAGATACGCTATATATATTTATGAATTTTTAGTAGAAATATAATTTGTTTGCTAGAAAAAAAGTAAGGGTGTATATTTAGTTATTATAATACAATAATATCAACCAAGGGATGACGTTATTAAAATATCAAACCATTTTATTAATTATTTTCTCGATGAGAATCTGATCTGAAATATCTTTTTTAAATTATTGAAATAATTTGAGCCATTTTGAGAGTACCTTATTCTTATTACCAATTTTGTTCTGGAATAATTCTAATTAATTAATAAATTTCTATATTTGCTTTTTTTCACGGTATTTATTTTTTTATCAGGTAAAGTTGTTAATTAATGGAGTTGTAAGAGTTTTATTGAACAATTCCACCGAATTTTTTTATTTAGTCTAGAAATTTAGATTATTTATTCAACAAATTTTTAATATGGCAGTTCAATTTGTAAAATGAGCAGCCATCTCTTATATTTAAAACGTTGAATAAGTTCCGATATAGTTACTATAGCATATTGCTTTCAGTGTTTCTTTTCTTTTTTCTTTTTTGGTGTTTTCGTTTCCTTTTAAGACATTATAATACTAAGCGCCTTGATGTGATGCTACTATACTTCCATTTAACAAAAAAAAAACAAGTTTATATTGTCTTTCGTTTGAAATAGAATGATATGAGACATCAAAGGATAGCATCAATGGTAGTATTTTGATAACTTTCCATTTCTACAATTACTTATCTTATTAATAATTAGATTAAGATCAACAAAAAAAAAAAAAAGGAAATTACAAGAGAAATATTTTAAATTTTATAAATCAAATTAAATTTTTCATTATAAATTTTTCTTCAATGCAATACCATTGAAATAAAAATAAAATATTTATTAATTTCAATTTGTTTATTCTTTCAAAGTTTTTTCTCTTGTTTTATGTCTTTGTTAATTCAGTTGTAAACTCTAATGATTATTGAACTGTTTTTAGTTATTGTGTTGCAATAATTTCAGGATTCTACCAAATAGAACTGTCCCACCAGGAACGCCCTCGAACCAGTACGGCAAAACGACTGATAGTAAAAATCTGAAAATTTGTGAGCATACCAATATCCGAGTGGCAAGATCAGCTAAAATATTTTTAAGATGGTGGCATTTCCGGTTATACCGGAAACTGATACTAACTTGCTTATTTTGAATAAAATGGCCTATATATTATTGCATTTTTGGATTTATTGACGAATTTGAGCCCCAATTTGTTCGCAATGTCCCATACCTCCGACTTACCATTCTTGAGATATTCAATATTTTGTGTCAAAAATTGGGTTTGTAGACCTGTAAATATTGGACAATTTCTCCTATGTCCTAACGTTAAAGTTTGTACCTAAATAGGTTTTCTTGTAGAGGAAGAGTTGCTTAATAGATTTAATGCATTAGATTAATAATTTTTTATATGGGTCAAAGAGAAAAAAAATGTTGAAAATTACTTTGGAAAATGTGGCTAAAATCAATTTTTTCATATGAAAATATCTCGAAAATGGAAAATCATAGACATAGATATCTTTACACAAAGCAACTCTAATTTCTAATACTTATTAATACTAAGTGGTCAAAATAGGTTCGTTCCATTTGAAAAAATTGATTTAAGTCACATTTTCCAAAGTAATTTTCAACATTTTTTTTCTCTTTGACCCATATGAAAAATTATCAGTCTAATGCATTAAATCTGTTCAACAAGTCTTCCTCTACAAGAAAACTTATTTAGTTGCAAATTATAACGTTAGGACATAGGAGAAATTGTCCAATATTTACAGGTTCGTAAACCCAATTTTTGACACAAAATGTTGAATATCTCAAGAATGATGAGTCTTAGCTGTAGGACATTGCGGACAAAGTGGGGCTCAAATTCGTCAACAAATCCAAAAATGCAATAATATATAGGCCATTTTATTTAAAATAAGCAAGTTAGTATCAGTTTCCGGTATAACCGGCAATGCCACCATCTTGAAAACATTTTAGCTTATCTTGCCACTCGGATATTGGTATGCTCACAAATTTTCAGATTTCTAACATCAGTCGTTTTGCCGTACTGGATCGAGGCCTTTCCCAATGAGACATCCTATATAAAGATAACGATTTGCGGTGAATTTTCATTTATTGTTCGCTTGTTACAGCTCGATTATGAATTTTACAGATTGTTTTTATTTTGTCTTTCGATAACAACCGTCTATTGTTGATTGTATGCAATGAAAATTATTGGAATGTATTGTTTTTTTTGAAAATTTCTATTGATTGAATAATCACATCAACGAAATTTTCAATAATAATAATAATAATTATTATTATTAATTTTAATTTATTATCAGATTATTGGTAAAATTTGATACTTACTAGATCTTTGATTTTTGATAAAATATAATTGCAGTCGTTCTTTAAATGTATTTTCATTAACATAATATTCAACTCGTACTCTGAAACAATAAAACAAAAGATAAATCAATAAAATAGATAACTCGATATTAGTTTTAGTAGTTTTACTATATATATTTTTTTTAATGTAAGTAATAACTTTTCAAACTTTATGATTATATTTGAAATTGGTTGTGAAATGTTACTCGATATATAGACTAGATCTAGATTTTTCTTTTATACAAAAAAAAATGTAATGAAAATAACATACTAACGAATAATAGTGGATAGTGTAAAGTACTAAAAATAATTTATTATTATTATTGTACTGTCAAATACATAAATTAATTATCTCTCATAATTTTTGCTACAGTTAATTTCGTAAATTAATTTGTGGGAATTACCACAGGTTTCCCTCAAATTCCATGAATTCACTTTACAAATTTGATTGCTTGTATATATAAAATATCTGTAAATATTATTTTATTGTTGAATTATAGGTATTTAATTTTAAATGGTTGTATCTGGGAAACATTGCAATTTTTCAATAATCGACGATTTTCTATTTTAAAACTCTTGTTTATAATTCAAAATCTGGATTCTATCAATGCCTATATTATAAATATTTTAAACGAATCTATTCTATTTTCCAATTCAACAAAATATTTATATCAAACAATTCAAAAACAGTATTTGTTTATTTGATTATTAATTAATTATGGAATTATTGGATAAAAACATGAAAAAGCCACTTGTTGCATGATCGATTTTTCTTATTTTTTACTAGAATTAATAAGAAATTTTCAATGTATTCATCAGATTTATAAATTATGATTTTTTTATTATTGTACTACTGAGAATTTTTAGCCATAGAAATTACACGTTTATTAAAACTATAAATATAATTTATATTGAGCAAAATTATTGAATCAATAATAAAATAGACGACAATAAAAGGAAAAAACTATCATATTATAGAAGACGGACATTCAATTATTAAATTTTAATATAATTTAACAAATTGAATTAACAAATTATTCGACCCAAGTATAATGCAGCTTCCACAATTTTTTGGCAATTTTAATAATCCGAGTCAAAAAATGAATTCATATATTGTTCTATTAATTACCTTGGTATTCTATCGTAACTATCCCAACTCGTTAAACAATTATATGAACTATATCGGCTCGATGTAGCCATTGCACTTTCAAAAAAACAAAAAAAAAATTAAAAAACCATTGCGATATATTTGAAGCGTACCATTCTTGTATAGAGAACTTTACGCTACTGATAGTATTTGTAAAGACAATAGATTGCGTGTGGTTGTTGTAATTTTTTTAGTAGTAGTTAGTACGTAATACAAGGGATGGTTCGATGGTTGTTGCTCCCACCAATTGCTAACATACACTGTGATATAGAATTGAAACGCTACTACTACTACTAAAATCTTTCAACATTTACAACATGCGCCGGAGGTTTTATTTTATTTGATCTTGATAAATACAAGTCTGATCAACCATAAATATTTATTTAAATATAAAAATACAAACAAATATCAAGATATAGAATTAAATTAAGTGAAACTAATGATTTTGGCGGAGGCGCCGGGCAGAAAATTTCTTATTTTATCAATTTCAATCATTGTTGAATAAAGACAAAAGAGAGTTGACAAGCTGCTCAAAGAGTATTTTGTTTTATAAATATTAATTCAACGTCATATTGCACTTGCAACTATGAATCGAATCTTTTTCTACAAGAAACTCGAAAATTAATCTTTTGTATAATTGAACAAAAAAAAAAAAATAATAACTCGCACAAAAAAAATCCAATTTAAATTTACAACATCAAACAAATCACAATTTTATTTATTTCAATGACGATAAATTGAATATTTGGATTTAAAACTTCGTTTAAAGAAAAACTAGTTACTTATTAAAGTGTTAGTTGACTAGAATTTAACTATAATTAATTAACATGAAACAACTGACTCGATTATGAAACGTCAAGTTCACTAGATCTTAATTAATTACAACTAATTTTGTATTGTTCTATTTTATTACTCCTATCGATTAATTATTTCATTATAAAAAAAAACTATTGAAGACAATTTTAGCGCTTCATTTCAAATCATTACCATCTACAATATAAAATCAGGGGTAGTATTAATCTATCGACTAATAGAGGGCAGTTGTGATGCTGATAGGGGGAATATTTCAAATGTTTAATCATATTTCCTTTTTTTTTCGTTTTTGAATTTTTAATATTTACATATAAGAGAGCACCTGGGAATTTGTAATGCCACCTCATCGAGACTGTCTGAAGGTGTTAATGGTGTCTTTTCGAATAATCTACTTGGAACCAATGTCAGTGCATTCGTATATCGATGACAGCCTATTCCTTTGCCACATTTACGCCGTTGTTGTGTCTTCCTTTTATCTTCCTCGGCACGTCGAAGGTTGTGTAGACGGAAGAAGTACATAGACATATTCTGTATCATAATACCATAATTATAATAATAAACCACCAATTTATTAAACAATCTAGTTTTCGTTTTATTTATTTTTATTAACTATATAGTTGAAGCCAAGCAGAAGCTCAACAATTATTATATACGTGCGAAGTTAAACTAACATGCCAACATAAATTCACACACAGATATAGAAGATGGAAAGAGGCACATTTATTTATAGAACAAGGGAAACGACCAGAGAATTATTTCTGTGTTCTGAAATTGTACACACTATTTTTATCACTAATTGCTTCGCCTTCACCTACAGATTCACCCTCGAACATTCAACTGTTTTTATCTTTTATTTGGCAATTTAATCTCCAAAAAAAAAAGAAAAACAACTATATACCTAGATGGATTAATGTTGAAATAAGCTTTATCTTCAAAATATTACAATTTAATAGTTAGCTTTCAAACCATTAGCGACTGATGCTATATAGATTGAAAACGTCGTTATCACTACGTTTTTACTTTAATGTAACACAACTTAAAATCGAACACCTATTGTTTTTCAATATTATAAATAATTAATTGACGAAGAAAATTTACGGTCTTAACTGACACTTGAAGTAAAAGCAATCTTTCAAGTTACCTAAATTTTGACTATAGAAACTTTCTAATATTAATCTTAATAATTATTCCAGACTAATAACATCAACTAACTTTAGTATATACAGTTGATATTTTTATTGGCCACTAAGTATATAAGTATAATAATGAAAAAAAAAAAACATTTGAATAGTTAATAAACAATAATGAGTTTTGGTCATTTAGTTATAAAAGTTTGGTTGAGTGATCTTGAAAGTAAATTCTTTTATTGTTTTGTGTTATAGTATGATAGTTTTAATCACGAAAACTTGCAACTATTATTATCGAAAAAAATCGTGATGCCAACAAGAGGATTATGGTTTCCTCAAATCGATTTTATTTAGTAATTTTCACAAAAATAATTTAGAAAAAAAATGATTGCCCAGCATGATACAAACTTAAGTTATTTTATAATTTATTTATTAATCGCATTATTATTGAATAATGGAATTGACTATATTTCAAGTGAATATATATTCCATTTCACAATATATTTATATACTTTATAGGTACATCATTATCAATTCATCAAAACAAATCGTTCGATATCATATACAGAACAGAACAGAGAACCATTGAGTGCTTTCAAAATTGCATACTTTATTTTTTAAGTTCTATTCCAAATTTAAGGAGCTTTACTTTTATAAAAATATATCCCATAAAATCAATCTCTTAAGATTTCTTTCTACGATTCACCATATTTTCAGTAAACCTCAAAATAAAAATATGTATAGTCATGATTTTTGTTGCATTGATTCAATTATGATTTGAAAAATTAAAAAAAATTGAATTGGTTTAGTATTCAGTATTGATTTTATTAAATAATAAAATAGCATCCTATTGAGCATGTCAAATGTATAAGTAATGATTCCGAATCGTATTAGCCTGAAAGATAACTACATAATTATTATATGTATATAACATCTGATTTGCTAGCTGGATCTATCGAACAGTTGATCAATACTGACAATGAGATTATTTCCAAATAATGCAAACAATTATGTAGGTATATGAATTAATTAATTAATTAATTGTTGGCTATTACAAATATAAAAAATAAAGAAAATTTCCAAAGAAGGTTACTTGTTAATATAAATTGGTTGATTTACCCTTGATGTTTAATTAATCAGTAGAAAATAAAATTACCAAAATCTTCATGTTTCTATCCTACTACCGATGTTCTCTATTTATTACAAACGAAATGTACAAACCTCCAATTTAAAACATTAAGAAAATTACGTTTCGCTAAATTCGTAAATATATTGAATAGAATTGAAATGCCTCAAAGCCTTTTATGCTGATTAGAAAATAAAGAATTGATATTTTGCCAGATTTAGATGAATTGACAGTTAACTCTAAGAAATGATCTTGTCGACTTTCAAAGTGATTTCCGTCGAATGCGAATTTTATAATGATAAATGAATAGTGGACAAGAATTGAGGAAGGTATTTGTAATGGAAAAAAATTTCAGTATAGAAATAAATTCTTATTATATTTATTAGAAAAAATCTTAAACTTTGACGAGAGATTACATGAAAAAAAATATAAATCCTTTATGAAGTAGGTAAATAGAAAGTTTTTAGAACTTTGGCATATTTCGAAATAGCTAAAGTAGAAAGTCAACATTTAGATGAGAAGATTTGTAAAAGTTGACTTCGAAAACTGGGAAATTCAACTAAAAAAAAAATATATTTAGTTGAAAACTACTAAACGTGATAATTAAATTTCAAGATGTTACAATATAATGAAAAATCTGTTGAAAATATCATAGAAGAGGTCGGAAATCGGAATGAAATACTAATAATAGATTGTAAATAGAAAGAGAAAGATATAAAATCAATGATCGGTTGAAAAATAGTATTATAAATTCATCATTTCCGAACGAATGCTTTCCAAATACTTGTATGAATTAAGCGAGCAAACACCGAATAAACGAATCGAGCGAGCTTAATGTTTGTTGCATTCACGTATATCCTCACAAATGCACAAGGAATTGTTTGTTTATTATTCATATTGCTAAACAGAATTTGATAAATCTCCAATCAAACACAAACGAATAAAATGGATCGTGTGTATATTCGATCATTTGGAAGATTTCACATTTTTATTACTGTCATTGGGGATTTTCTCTTCTATTGAATACCACTTGAATGTTTAATATGGTTCACATGTTGAATAAATCAATAAAATTATTTCAATCAATAACATAGGAATTACTTTCTTCTATTGTCAATCATATATAACTGGAAATGCTATTTTCTATTGTCCAAGTTTAACTGGTGGTAATTGGATGAAGTCCATACAGATGCAATATTTGAACATTTGAGATTTTATTTCTTTTTTCTTTTGATCGATTCGCAACTTTTTTTTTTTTATCAAACTTCTCTAGAGTAAAATCTATTTTTCTTTGATAACAAAAATAAATAACTTTATTTGAGAGTTTCTGGAATTGGATGAAACCGTTCAAGGTTGTTTTTTTTTTATTGAAAGAAAAATCCATATAATTTCAATAAATATTCAATTGATTGAATTCATCATATAAAATGTTACGTCTCGTTAATAATTTAAAACATTTTAATATTTATATTATTATATCTGACATAGGTACACAAAATTTCACTCTTTCCAAGCAAATAAATTTGTTCGAATTCATATATTATATATACGAAGGATGATCCAAAACTAACGAAATCGGATATCTCTGGTGGTTACATAAAAATCTATGAAAATAGAGGGTTATGAGTTTCAACCCTCAATAGTTTTGGATTAACAAATAATACTTTGGAACTACATTTATTGAAATAGGAGTAGTCAAAGAGATAACGAAGTGAGAGCCTTTAGGTAGTCAGAATATTAACCACCGAACTAAACATTTTAACATTTTAACAGATGATCTTGAATATTACCAGATTGTCTCGGACAGATTTTCGACTCGATTTGTAACAATAATAGACGAAAACTAGATTCATCACTTGGAATGATGACTTAAAAATGACCGTCCGTATCGAAACTGAAGAACTTCAAAGTCGCAAGTTGTGTGTGAATAGTTACCGTTTTTTGTTATTCCGAGGGAATAGTTAAGGCAGATTACCTAATATTGGAGAAATAAACAAAATATTATAACATTCCAATTAATTTGTATAAAAAACGAAGCTCATTCATTTTCACATACAATTTTCATCCCTTATTTTCCTCTCGTTGAGGGTTAATTTTCGAAAAACCATAAATGTCGGTCTATTTTATTTATTATAAGTAGTCAAAATATTAGTTTGACGTCTATAGCTTCAGGGGTTTCATATTTCTATACGCTTTCCACTCCCGTAAGAATGATTGAGTTTCCAAAATTTCCTATTCAGTCCTTATCAACAATACAAAAAGGAAACCTTGTAGAAAATTTCACGTTTCTAGTTTCAGTAGTTTGACCCGAACGCTAATTATGTTAGTCAGTTTCTTATTCTTCTATATTTAACGGACTCAAAGCCAAATATTTCAAGAAGTATTGAAAATGTTGAAATTTTATTTTGGGATTGTATTTTGAATATCGAACATGATGACAATAAGATACTTTTCGTCCTCAAGAAATCGCTGAAGGACTTTTTGGGGTCAACATTGTTTTCAATAAAAACCTATTTATTTCTAAATTATCCGAACGATTTTAGAAAAAAATGAAAGTGCATTGTGTAAGAATTTATACGATTTTGGCATTTGGATTTTCGGGCTGTTTTTAAAACACCATTCCTCTCTCTCTACATTCTATCGTGTTGTTACAGTTTTCGAAGTAAATAGTTGTATCGAGCCTCCATCAAAACCACTTACTCATAAAAACAAATAAATTGTTATTCTTGCTTCTACGAATGTGATTTGATATTGAGTGATTTTTTTTCTTTCTTACAGAAGTTTTGCTTTCTCCCAAGCTCGATTAAATATACAAGAAAAACCGTTCCCATTCGAAAGAAGAGACGAACACAAAAAGTTCTTCCAATAATTTCTCAATGGCAAATTGTATCACGTCAGAGGTCCAATATACAATTCCGCAATTAAAATTTACTACTTAATAATAAGTATTTGACTTTGTCAGGTTAAATGAACCGTCCAGTATATCAAGATGTCAAAGTGTTTCTAAAAATTCTTTACACTTTCACTATAGGTGGCACATGTTTTAACTCGTACAGTGAATCAATTGAAATCAAAGTAAGATTGGAACTTATTTGTATTTGTGAGAATCAAATAATTGTAAAGAAGTACAGCAATTCTCTTTGTATTATGACTTTTATTAGGAAAAAAAACAAACAATAGGAAAGATCGCACAGAGCAACAAATCCAAGCAACATCAATATCAAGTTTACATATAAATCCGTTCTTTGTTTTTGTACCTTTTTTTATTTTTATCAACTTTTCCAATCAGAAATCTCCTTTCAAAAATCGCCAAAAAAAAAGATTATCTTCCCTTTTATATAAAGTCAAGGATTCAATTATTATTGGTCATGGTTTTTTTTCTGTGAATATTCCACTTTCTCCATCCTGCATACTCCCATCACAATTAATTCTTGACTTAATTGTAATTATTCTGGAATATTAAAAATTATTTAATCTATGTAGATTTCAAGACCCACTCTCATTGAAACATTCATAAAAATGCCAAAACGGAAAAAAATAAAATAAATAACAAGCCAAACGGAATAGAATTCAAATGAAATTCAATGAATTCTCAAAACATTAGCATGCTTTTATTTGAAAAATAAACAAATTTTATAATAGATTTTTTTCATAACTCGAATGCGAATATTTTTTGATCAAATGTCGGCTTAGAGAAAATAAAATATCTATTTTGAAGGAAATTAGATTTTTTCTCTATAAATTCTCTTCCTTGTCACAATTTCATCGGCAATTTGATGCGACAAATAAACGACAAACGAAAATCACTCTTACCTCAGAATAAATCAACAAAAAAATATTGTGTGTTTTTATTTTCAAATTTTCCCCAGACTAAGATTGAAAATTTATGTGGAACAATTTGATTTAATTTAATGTTCACTGTCTTATATTGTCCAAGAATAATCCAATCTTGGAGAGGTCCATAAAATGTTATGTCATAAAATTGTCTCGTTTGTATTTTCCACCGCCGTCTTCATCATCATCATCATCACTATAAATATCTCACTTTACTTAATCTTATCATAATATGACTCCATAATTCTAGTCTATATTGTCAACATTTAAACGACTATTTTTTGACGGATATTTGAAAGAGTACTAGTCGTTTTAGGGAGGTGAATATTTATTATATTATGGTCTCTTACCATTAAATTCTCTCTATTCCATCAATATGTTGATGACAGAGAGTGGTTTTCAAATTAACTGATGCATCAATAAAAGCTTTCAAAGACCATACCAACCGGAATAGATGACTCTAACATTAGATCGAATTAAATGTTAATTATCAAATACTTTTAGAAGCTTGCAACATCGACAACAGCCAGGATAAATCAAAAGGTATTGCAATTTCCTATTTTAAAATCTTATTGATTAAAATTTCTAATTACAATATGGCAGTTTTACAATTTTTGCTTTTATTCCAATTGAAATGTCTCATAGAAAAAAAGAGAATTTCGATTGATGAAAATAAATAAAATTATTGAGACTTTATGAGTCCCACAATGGACAATAAAGATTTAGGATTTACACCAAGATTATCATTGATTCGAAAGTTTCGAGAACAAAATGAGAAAAATTCCATGTTTAATCTGAAAACTTTTCAAATGTTAGAAACTTTGTTTCTAGTTTTCCACCTTCTCTAGTTAGTAATTAGAAAAGCATCAATAAAACGATTATATTTTATTATTAAATGTTACTTACGATCTTAAAGTAAATTTTCGAATTGTTATTGAATTATTATTAAAAATAAATAAGAATTTATAATCTTTTAATAGAGTAAAAATATTGATTAATAAAATTTCGATCATCTAATATACCCTAAACAATATCGATTAGATTAATAATCGAAAATAAATTGTCACAATACCTGAAAGGTCATAAAATCGAAATATTTTCGCTCCACTATCATTAACTTCAATATAAATTTTTAATAATGATCAGCCGTAATATTGATTTATAAACATTATATTTGTAAAAGAAAGAGTGGACGGAAAATTATTTTCTTTTGTATTTTGTAAATAGATCAATATCAACATTGACGTTGTCTTTTACAAGCATGTATCCTTTGAACAGGACACAAACTGTATATTATTTTCATTCCACTCAACAAGATTGTCCTGTTATGACACATTTTGTGATTATTTATCAAGGAATATTCAATTTAGATGCGATGGACATCATGATTTTCTAAATTGCTTTTATATTTGCATTGGTTGTATTAAAATAGTAATCGATATAATATTATTCGTTTAGAATAGAAATTGACGGAATATATAATCTATCCGGAGATCGACGATAGATTTCCCTTTTTTTTTTTTTTTTTTAGAAAATAAGGTAAGCTTTCGGGGATTCAAACTGTGACATCTGAGGAATATTTTAGCGTTGAAATGATTGGGGATCTATGGAAAATTGTTCTCGCTCAACTGTCCTAAATTAAAAATTAAAGTAAATATCACCAAATACAAAACCTTGAGCCTGTATTATTTCCACAAAAGTATTTTCCGAGGCATTTTAGAAATGAAAAATGTGAAGCTTTTCTAAACCTCTAGTATACAAGTCACCATTTATTAATTTTTACGCGAAATTTCAATTTTTATTAAATTGTAAATTGATCAAAAATTGACTTTTCTCTTTGAAAAACAAAATCTAATTGTAGACAGAGCAAAAAAATTCCATATTGATACAGAGCCGTCCTAAGATATTCGGCGCTCGTGGTCTACGAGAAATCAAAATAATGTACCCTTGTTTAGATAAAGTAAAGTTATAAATTATAACAAAAAAAAGTATAACATCAATTAAAAAATTGCCGTTCTCAAAAAGCTTGCGCCCCTGAGCTATATAGCCTATTTAGCCCTGTGGTTAGAGTAGCCCTGATTCGAATTCAAAAATTTGAAAAATTTTCACAAATAGAAATTCTATGATTATATTTATCGTCTCCATAATATTGCAAATAAAAAAATAAGTAAATAATCATAGAGCAACATTCTCTTATTAGAATTTGAGTCATTCGTATTAAATCAAAACAAGTCGTGTGAAAAAAGAATCAATTCTTTTTCCTAATTCGTGTCATTTCAAATTCGTGTAAAAACAGAATTGGGTGTATCTAGATATTTTTTGTAGATCTATAAAAATGGATCATTTCTAAATTTTCTGAAATTTTGTACAGTGAAACTTGCTTATAATAGCTGGATATAGTGAAATTCTGTCTACAACGGAAAAATATCTCACAATCAGTCCCGGACATGGACTAATACAACAATTATACCCCATCAATTGCGTATAGCAAATAAGTGCTGCATTTTAGTGGTTGGCTGCCAACCAGGTTGTTATAAGCACAACAGACTAGTGTTATCAGTTGCGTATCGATTTGCATTGGGTTGCGTTGTTTAGAAACATTTATGATGTATGCGACAATAATTGGGTATAGCCGAAACCCTCTAATTAATCTATAATATAACCGCAGCTTCAGGCGACTTGGGACTAACTTCACAACTTAATTTCTAATCAGCACTTTTCTAACCAGATTATACGGGGTCTAAATATTATATTAGCTGCTGTATTTTTTTATTATGAATCCGTAATATTTTCTGTTATATGTATAGAACGGAAAACTGGTTATAATGGAAGAAAAATTTGGTCCCGTGGGGCTCCATTATAGACAGGTTTCCACAGGACTTTGATCTTTGATCTAAGAAATTTTAATGAAATATTTTACCCGAATATCCAAAAAAATTGTTTCGAAACTCTGAATTTCATACATTTTCCACTAAGTAGGTATATATTCATTTTTAACAGCTTTATAAAATTTAGATGGTGTTTTAGGAGGACCTTTAGAAATCATTTGAATATTATACAATACCAGTCTCAGTTTGATTTTCGAAATTCCTCTGTTAAACACATCAGTTTATTACAGATTGCATTGGCAAATGAGATTTTAATTTATAACTAAGCTATTTTGTTTCTTTAGAAGAAAAAATACCAATAATAATCAACATATTTGGTTAATTAATTGCAATTTTCCCGTTGAATATCAGGAAATAAAATACATAGAGAATTCAAACAGCCTATAGGCACGGATGTTTATTATTTTGACATTCAAATGAAGTTTAACTGTTCAAATTAACTGTTTAATTGAAATAGAAATTATGTGAGGAATCATGAGAATAACAATTTACATTAAACAATTTATCTAAATTTACAATTCAATTTACACAGAATTCGACTTTATTAGAGCTATTCCAACATAAGACATTGACAAATATTTTTTCTATTTTGCGTCTATAATAGCGTTGTTAAGGTAACAAAAGGAGTGCTTTAATGAAAAAGGAGTGCTTTAATGGATATTAAAGCACTCCTTTCAATTTTAAAGGGCCAATTTTTATCAGAAAAGGGTGCAAAATAGAAAAAATAGTATAAAAAACTCGTTTCAAAAGACAATTCCTGCACTCGACCATTGAAAAACTCGAGCTGCGCGCTCTTTTTTTAAACTCATGTCAGTCTCGTGCAGGAATTGTAATTTTTTGAAACTTGTTTTTTAATGCACTATTATTTTTGATCATAATAAACAATTGAATCTCTAATTAAATAGTACTCTATATATTTTTTTCTATTTTGCGTCTATAATAGCGTTAAGGTAACAAAAGGAGTGCTTTAATGAAAAAGGAGTGCTTCAATGAAAAAGGGTGCAAAATAGAAAAAATAGTATAAAAAACTCGTTTCAAAAGACAATTCCTGCACTCGGCCATTGAAAAATTCGCGCTGCGCTCGTTTTTTAAACTCGATCTCCTGCAGGAATTGTCATTTTTTGAAACTTGTTTTTTAATGTACTAAGTTTTATATTAATTTGAATATTTTAATATGAAATATTTTAATCAGATATTGAAAATTTAGATTTTCCTAATTTTTGATACCGCATTTTCTTTAAAATAGAAATTTTGAAAATTGAAAATTTATAAAATTTGAATCACAACATAAATTTTGAAGAAATCAACGGTTTATCTGTTATGTAAACAATAAGTACGAGATTAAAAATTCGTTAGAAGTTAATCCAGTATCTAAATAGCGATTTAGAACTCACTGTATTTTAATCGACATAGCATGGTAATTTCCGTTCAGATATACCTACAAATATGTGTGTATAGGTATGTCTATAGTATTGCAATACGAAATCGATTGAAAACATTTAACATAATAATGTTGATTACGTAGTTTTTCTATTGATAAATTTTTTATTCAAAGTTGATGAATAAATCAGTTTTGAGGTGACATTTATTAATAAATAAAATTCAAAAATTGAGCGAAAAAAACAATTTAATGTGAAAATGAATAAAGTTAGGTATACCCATATAAAATGTATTTGTAAAATCACTAAGCGGATAAGGTAATTTATTTCAATTTCACATCTAAATAAACCTATAATATTTTTCTTTGCTCCCATCTCATCCTTATTATACACCATGTAACATACGTCTATAGAAAATACCACAATGTATTTGGCTTTGGCAGAAAATTGGGAGTGAATCGCTACCTAGTCTAACCTGATTGTTTTCCAATTTTTCTCGCTATTTTATCTAAAATATTCAGTTCTCCCTTGTGTAATTTGAACATCAAAAATTTTATTATTATATTACTTATTCCTGATAAAATTATTTTCAATTAAATATTTTTTAAGATACTCAACATTCAATTTGTCTTCCCTTATACCGGGTGATTCTAATTTGATTGATAATGTAGAAAAATATATAGGTATAAAATGTGGATTTAGGACTAAATTATATAACGCAAAGCTCTAGAAAATTATTTTCAGAAATTATAGCTTTAATTAAATAAGCGTTGATGGAAGATAAAAATGCTATACATAAGAGGGACCGAGGCAGAACAGCTCCCCTAATTTGGTAATTAATTTTTCTAACTTTCAACCATCAAATCAGTTTACTTTGTTTTTTGTGCTCTACAAAAAAAAATTTTGAATCATAACGGCCTCCTCTGAAAAATGATGAAAGAAATCTTTTTGGCCTCTAAAACAAGGTTTTCAACCTTAATTTTTTTTTTTTGATTATCCACGGAAATAGGTACGTATATAGTAATAGATCTTAAATGAAACATCGAGTCGCACTTCTTTGAGATCCTCCGTTATGCTGCAGGTTAGGCGAATCGGCATAAAAATAACTGAATACATCAAAATTATCATAATTTGGCAAAAATAGTTTTTGATCAAGTTTTGGCCATTTGATCTCAATCGGCCCTGAAACTACTTTATTCGAACGAAAATTCCGTCTATAAATTCACGCAATTCCTAATTCTGTTCCTCTTTTTTTTTGACAAACCAAGAAGTATAAAACCAAACAAATTTTATATTTTTCGATGAAACTTTCAATTTTTCTCTCAATTGAAACTTTACATCAGCTAGAAATTTCATAAAAAAAAAAATGATACTTGTATAATAATTTGCTGTTGAAATGTTAGTGGAAAATGTAAACATTTATCCACAAATAGCAAGAATAAAATTTGCAGATTTTGATTGAAGCGAAATTGCAATTTTTTTTTTTAATTTTTGTAAAATCAACACACAAACAAAAACTAATTATACCTTTCTTTGTGACTTTAATGTATTCAATTAAAACAGAAACGAATTTATTAGACAATGTATTTGTCGTAGGTGAGTATATCAACGTTTGATACACGTTAAATTTAACCTTATAGACATATATATATACTTATAGGAAAACGATCAATAAAATAAGTCAAGATCATATATTTGCTAGTAAAATTTAATGGAAATTAATTCGAACAAGTAAAAAAAAATAATCATGAATGTTCCGGATAATAATTTAGAGGTTGTTTTTTTTTGCTTGTTTGATATAACACAAGAAAATCCCCTATGAATTTCATGAAATAGTAGGTTAATAAAATTTACGCAATAAATTATTTTTTCCATTATCAATAGATAGAGGAATTGATTGTCCTTCAAATAGAATATTATCCGATTTTTTTTCTTTTAAATAATGATTTCAATATTTCTCGAAAATATGATTCAGTTTTGTTAAATTCTATTCAACATCATGAATGGAATGGATCAAAATAATCCGATAAATAAAATTATTTTTAAAACATGATAGAACATAAAAACAGAAGTAAACATTTAAAAATACCAATTGTAGCATGCAATTTAAACAAAACAAAACAAAAATACGAGAACATACGTTTTTATTTCTAAACAATTTTTTTAATTGCACCAAGCTTTTAGACAAACACTACAAAATAAATAAGTAGAACATTTTTACAAACCTAGATAGCTATAGAAGGCACAATTATCCTATGCTATCAATCATAATTATTGTCACTCAATTATTTCAAAAATTTCAACTATATAAACACTTAGTATAATATTTTTTTTTCAAAAAATAGAAAGACTAGAACATCACCGGCACGTGTATATTTGTAAGTTTCTCTCCTCTCGAGGATAGTACCAATGAAAATGTCCCACAAAACAGTAAAAGCAAGGTATATTGAGGAATAACACGCATTAGAAAGCGTGCGCATCCTATCATCGTCCCCACTATCCATTAGGAAAAACTAAAATGAAAAAGGATAATTACGGAAGTATTCAATAAATGTACCACGTGTCTCATTAACAACACAACGACAACGATATATTTTGATGATAAGCACAATTATTACTTATACGGAAATTATCTTTCTTTAAGAATAATATACAGGTGGTCCACTGACTAGAGGCTTTCCTGGTCTTGTAACTCTGGCTCTAGTCGTTGCAAAAAAACAACGGACTTGATGATCTAAAGTGTGATATTTAGAGAACATTTTGACGTTGAAACGGTTTTCCAAACTTTAGACCCTCGAGTGCATTCTTTTTCCCTCCACTAGAACCAGAGTTCCTACAAGACTAGAAAGCCTCTGGCGGCCCACCCTGTCTAGTACATATAGGATGTCCAACTTCAACCTACCCCCACAGATGTATTGCAAGACCCAATTGGAATTTCAATCCGTCACAGTATTTTGCGTCTATGAAGACTCCAATATGGACGCCATTTGTGTTTCATAATGAGGATTTTTATAGCACCCAAATTGCTTTATGCAACGCGTTTTTATATTTTTTGAGGTTGATAGCCTCCTATGATATACTCACAGTTTTTGTTTATTAGACCAACTACAAGATGGCCGACAATAAATTCCCTAAATAAAGAATGCCCGTTATCAGAGCAATTTTCAATTTAAAAAGGGCAAAATAGAAAAAATAGTATAAGACACTCGTTTCATAAGGCCATTTGTTGCACTCGTCCGTTAGAAAACTCGTCACTTTGCTCCTCGTTTTCTAAATTTGGACTTGCGCGACAAAATCATACCTTATGAAACTAGAATCTTAATGTACTAATTTTCTATTTTGCGTCTATAATAGCGTTGTTAAGGTAACAAAAGGAGTGCTTTAATAAAAAAGGAGTGCTTTAATAAAAAAGGAGTGCTTTAATAAATAAGGAGCACTTTAATGAAAAAGGAGCGCTTTAATGAATATTAAAGCACTCCTTTCAATTTTAAAGGGCCAATTTATATTAAAGAAGGGTGCAAAATCGAAAAAATAGTATAAGAAACTCGTTTCAAAAGAGAATTCCTGCACTCGACCATTGAAAAACTCGAGCTGCGCGCTCGTTTTTTAAAACTGGTCTCGTGCAGGAATTGTCATTTTTTGAAACTTGTTTTTTAATGTACTATTCATTGTTTTATCTCTATTATCATAGTGACATATGAATATTACGATGTTATAATGGTTCATTATTGTGCACTGTGTGAGAATTGATTTCATTATAATAGACTGTGCTATATTGAGAAAAATATTCAACAATTGGTCACTAAAATTAATTCAACTGTTTTTTTTTTTGGAATTTTTTAATGAGAAGTAAAATTTCCTACACTTGTGTTCACATATCCTGTATATGTGGGTATAGGATTTGTAATTATAAGATTTCTAAAGAAAATTAATTACTTGGAGGAATGTAGGTATATAGTATGAATTGCCGGGAAATAAAAAAAAAAAAGCCTGCTTTGTTTTGTTCTATTTTTCATTCAAAAATCCTATTACTAATTTATGGCAAGTTTTTTCTTCTAAATATCAATCTGAAAGCTATTGTGGATTATTATGATAATGATGATAATAATGGATGCCTTAAAGTTTGCTATCGACCGAATGGCATCATTTCAATTTTTTCAAAGGCAAATATAATCTTTTATTATATTATATCGTTATATGGTTGCTTTTGTGACATTTAATGTAATTGTGATCGAACTTTAATGAATAAAATAACAAAACCCCAAATTAATTATAAGTCTGAGCCAATTAATGGACTAATAATAATCTATGAGAGATAATGATCCATTATTTGCAATGTTTACAAATTAGAGGAGTAATTCGAGAATAACACAAAGCACAATTTGGTTAGCCTGGTTAAAACAATATTATTATTTTTTGCTGACAATCGCATTAGAGATTTGTCCAGATATTGATAGACGTTTATGTTTTTCTTTGTTTTGTTTTTTTTTTAATCTATAAAGCCCTAGAACTCATCAGGATCTTTCATCAATCCAACTTCTATGTATACGAAAGAATCAGATTAGCGCGTTTCACTACAAATGGTAACCTATAACTTGGTTATAGCGTACTTGGTTATTACGTATTTCCTGTTATAGCGTATTTTTTGACTTGGAACGGCCAAATCTCCATAAACACAATGTATTTCAAACTTTTTTATAACGTAGTTTAAACTCGGCTATAACGTATAAATTTTTTCTGCTTTCAAGAAAATTTTTTTGATTTCAAATTTTTTGACTATTATCAAAGCAAGTAAAAAGATTATTTGAAAAAGCTGGATGCAAATTTTAGAAATATCTCCAAAATTTCCGGAGGATTAATTTAACAATGGAATAACAGCAATTAATAAATTAATCCTCCTACAATTTGGCGGGAAATTTCCAAAAATTTTTATTTGGGTTATTTTGCGTCAGTTTTGAGTTTGCAGCCAAACAAGCAAAATTCCTGTGAAACGTAAAGATCTCTCTATGAACGAAAAAATTAGTGATTGATCTCATCGCAAGAGGTAGTGAATAAATCGAAGCATGTAAAAACTTTGATTTAGTATTATTCTATTACTGATAACCTTGAAAAACAAAAGATGTTATTTCCCAAATCGGTTATAACGTAAACTTGGTTATAACTTACAATTAGATTTTCTTACGGTCTCGACGAATACGTTATAACCGAGTTCGACTGTATAAACATAAAAAAATATATATGTATATATATTTACATATCAAAGTAGAAGTCGAGAGGGAGCATTATCCTTATGATTTTCAAAATCAACTACCCTTCACAATCAAATTTTGTTTATTTGCGTCAATACAACAGAGCTCTTATAAGAGAATCAGTCAGCTTGTAGATAAAT